>NKZH01002230.1:494-25954 GCA_002370695.1 Metschnikowia matae var. maris
GTAGTAGTAGTAGTAGTAGTAGTAGTAGTAGTAGTAGTAGTAAGTAATCAGTGGTAAAGAAGTAGTATAGATAATCTACATCCACTATAAGTAGTAAGTGTGTTTATGTTACTATTGTTGACAATAGTGGTAGTTCTAGTTGTAGTTCTAGTCTTAGTCCAGTTCACTTCACTCCACTATATTCCAGCTCAACCTCTAGAACAATGATGGTACGGTGCAAGTCCAGTCTTATTCCAGTCTTGGATGTAGTTCTGCATGTAGTTACAGCATTTCCTTTTTTTTTTTTTAGTCCCAATTCTATTTCCTGGATCTAGCTCCATGGGCTCCAATACTATAGTCATTTAGTAGGTCCAGTTCAGCCCTAGTATTAGGTTTGATTTTGGTCTTAGTACTGGTTCTTTCAAATGATGCCAGGAGTCTGGTTCTATAAAACTCTATTCTCTGTTATACACTAATGCCCTATACTCCATTTTACTCCAGGACAAAAATGTTAGATCCACCATAGGCAGGGCCCTTTCTATGAAGGTATTATGAAGCCTCTCAGTCCGATTTTTACAATGGTGATACGGCGTCTTACCATAAAAGCACTTCGTGCATAGATGGCCACTCTTCGAACATTCCAGAAACAATACTTCCATTATTCTGGTGGAGAGTTTTTCGGTCACACGTTTCTCTCAAAGTTATATAAGCCATTCTGGTTGCTCTCTTGAGAAACCATCAACGAATATAAGCAGTTAGGCATAAATGTATTAAAAGAACATAACACCTTGTAGTAATTACATGTAATTACATGTTGTTTATACAGTGATTGTATGGTGCTTACCAATACTAATATTAGTAATTATGGTATTCAATGATATAGTGTGGGTTTGCTGATGATTTGTAGTATACTCGCATTGTAGGTTGTGGCTGATCACGGCTTGGGTCTGCTTTTATAACATACATTTTAGTAAATATTAGTATATATACACAGGCCAATGTATCAGATGTTTAAGAAGAACCAACTCATACTAGTATTTCTTATGGTAATTATATGGTACTATACTAGTATTTCTTATGGTAATTATATGGTACTATACTAGTAATTCTAATGGTACTTTAGGAATAACCAATCACTTTCATTACGCATTTAAGGGTTTACTCAAATACTTGCATACTCGTTAAACTCCTTGGTCCCTGTTTCAAGACGGGCGAGAGGGAACATAAAATGCTCATTTCATAACGTCATCTCATCATCCATAATTATAATTATATGAGGTACTCAAAGATTAGTATTATGATGACCTGTGTATTGTTGGAATTAGACAGGGTGTAGATATTATAGTACAGTGTTTTTTCTTTTCTTTCTTTTTTTTTTTTTTTCAAAACGATTCGAACCACTCTACCAAAATTAAATAAGCCAATAATTCCAAATTTGTTCCGTCCTGTTTTGACCATTGCTGAGTAGTATTGCAAGAGTCCCAAATCAAATGTAGTAGTACATATAAGGCAATCGTTTATGTGCAGATTTACGATTTTCAAAATATTAAATTGTAAGAAACTTTTTGAATTATTAGTTTGAAAATTTGAAAATCTGATGGAAGGGGAACGAAATTTTTTGAATTATTGGCTTGAATAGTTTAGAAAAAAAAAAAAATAAAAAAAACTGTCACACTCTACTTTTATAGGTTATATCCTGCATATAAGTACACTGGACATATAGTTTCACTAACATATAGCACGTACATGTTTTTATTTTTATTTTTATTTTATTTTATTTTTTATTTTCCAGTTAATATGGTACAATAATATGACACTCTTATATAGGCTCTATTATATAGTATTTACGCTATACCTTGGTACAGTGTTATTCGAAACATTTCAGACCAGCACGAGAAAATGATTCAAAGCTACGCGACAGAATAAATCAAAGCAATAATTCACAATGTTTCGTACCCCTTAGCATATCCTTTCAAATCAAATAGCGTAATGCTACACACCATTTTTCATTGGATTCCAATATTCTGAAATCTTAAATCTTAAATCTTAAATCTCTGGAGGATTGCCTAATATATATACTGCATTTGGGAATCTTGCAGTACGAAACGGACTGAACTGGTTTTATTGTTATCCTATATACAACAACTTGGTAGGGGCTATATAATTAGTAAACGAATTATTGGTTTGTTCAATTTTGCTATTGTGGTCCGAAACATTCTGTCTTCTTGGTCCGAAACATTCTGTCGCACTGGTCCGAATCGTTTTGAATAACACTGTAATTATGGTACTAACTGTTCTATGAATAGTACCTCTACTATATAAATGAGAATGAGTACAGTGTCAAACCACCAGACTAAGCAAAATTGAACAACCCAATAGTTCGACAAATTACTATTTTTATTATAATACTTAATAAAGATTTCACAGAAACAAGTTATTTTCAAATTATGGGTCTCTAACAAATTTTTTTGTCATAAGTAAGTACTGAACTTTTTTAATTATTGGTCTGCTTAGTTTTTTTTGCTGGTCTGCTTTGAAACATATGGTCGCACTGGTTTGAAAAGTATTCAAAAAAGACTGTATTGTGCGACAATCACATGGCAGTTTAAAGTAATGGATGGAAGAACTTTTGTCGCAGCCGTTATGAGCCCTTGCACCCAAACAAGTCCATTAGCGAACCACAGTCAACAGTACTGCAAACAAACCCAACGTATATATCAAAAAAAAAAGGCAAAAAAATTAGTATCAAAATAAATACAATCACTCAATAAATCCTTATCAGTATATGCAGGCTGACAAAAAAAACACTAATAAAAAAACAGAAGCTTATTTTGGACTATGGTTCTTTGTCATTGCAGTATAGCTATTGAAAACTGGCAACCTGCATTCAGCCCGCACCTGGAAAAGCAGCTGCAGAATCACTCCACACACACACACATCTACAAACCAACATGTCTCCCAAAAGCCCTCCCCCCGAAACACAAGACCAGCGTATCAAAAGGTACCTTCTAGATTGTGAACCTAAGGCTGCACGTGCCAAGGATGTAGATGACTCTACCATCCGGTTCAAATACCTTTTGGGGCTCACGGATCTTTTCCGCCATTTGATCGATATCAACATGTCTAAAGATGCCAAATTCAAGAAGCTTATCAAGCAAATTGATAGCCAGACCAACTTCAAGCAGAGCAAGTCGCAAAAGCTGGGAAGAGGACGCCGAAAAACAGAAAAAGAAGAAGATGCAGAGCTTTTGGAGGATGAAGTCAATATGGATGACGATTGTCTGCTGCAAACAGTGCTTGAAAAAACACCTAGCTTCATTAAAAACGGTCAGCTTCGGGAGTACCAGATTCAAGGTCTCAATTGGCTCATTTCCTTATATGAAAACCGACTTTCGGGCATTTTGGCCGATGAAATGGGTTTGGGAAAGACTCTTCAAACCATTTCCTTTTTGGGGTACTTACGGTATTGTAAGAAAGTTGATGGGCCTTTTATAGTCATTGTTCCAAAATCTACGCTTAATAACTGGCTCCGTGAGTTCCAGAAATGGACTCCGGACGTCAATGTGTTGGTTATGCAGGGAAATAAGGAAGAGCGGGCGGACATAATCCAAAACAGGCTTCTCAATGCAAATTTCGATGTATTGATCACTTCTTTTGAAATGGTTATCCGGGAGAAATCCCAGCTTAAGAAGTTCCGTTGGCAATATATAGTGGTGGATGAGGCCCATCGTATTAAGAACGAGGACTCATCGCTTTCGCAGATCATCCGTCATTTTTACTCAAAAAACCGGCTTTTGATCACCGGAACCCCTCTTCAAAATAATCTCCATGAGCTTTGGGCCTTGCTCAATTTCTTAATTCCTGATGTTTTTGGCGATTCCGATGTGTTTGATCTGTGGTTCGATAGCCAAAATGAAGATAATGACCAGGATAAGGTGATTGCACAACTCCACAAGATCCTTAGCCCGTTTATCTTGCGCAGAGTCAAGTCTGATGTGGAAACATCGTTACTCCCCAAAATAGAGACAAATGTGTACATTGGCATGACGGATATGCAGATCGACTGGTATAAGAAGTTGTTGGAGAAGGATATAGATGCCGTCAATGGAGTGGTGGGGAAGAGAGAGGGGAAAACTCGTCTTTTAAACATTGTTATGCAACTACGGAAATGTTGCAATCACCCATACTTATTTGACGGTGCTGAGCCCGGTCCTCCATATACTACAGATGAACATTTGGTGTACAATTCGGGCAAAATGATTATTCTTGATAAGATGTTGCGCAAGTTCAAGAAAGCTGGGTCTCGAGTATTGGTTTTCTCTCAGATGTCTCGGTTATTAGATATTTTGGAGGACTATTGTTTTCTCAGAGAATACAATTATTGTCGTATAGACGGCTCCACATCGCATGAGGACCGTATAAAGGCTATTGACGACTATAACGAACCCGATTCCGACAAATTCATCTTCCTTTTGACCACTCGTGCAGGAGGTTTAGGAATCAACTTGACTTCGGCTGATATTGTGATTCTTTACGACTCAGACTGGAATCCTCAAGCAGACTTACAAGCCATGGATAGAGCGCACCGAATTGGCCAGAAAAAACAAGTGCAGGTTTTCCGTTTCGTCACAGAAAATGCTATAGAAGAAAAGGTCTTGGACAAGGCTGCACAGAAGCTAAGATTGGACCAGTTGGTCATTCAACAGGGAAGACAAGCCACCGCCAAGCTTGGTAACAAGAACGACGATTTGCTTGGTATGATCCAGCATGGAGCAAAGGCTGTTTTTGAAAAGCACAAGTCTACATCTATGCTTGATGATGATATTGATGAGATTCTTGCCAAAGGCCGAGAAAAAACTGCCACACTTAATGCTAAATTCAACAATTTGGGCCTTGATGATCTTCAAAATATCACATCCGATGGCTCAGTGTATGAGTGGAATGGGCAAAACTTTGCCAAGAGAGGAAACGAGGGGTTGGGATTCACGTGGATCCACCCTTCGAGAAGAGAACGGAAAGAACAGACCTATTCCGTGGATAACTACTACAAGGACATGCTCAAAGCACCACAGAGCAAACAAGGTCCGCTTACCAAAATCAAGCCTCCTAAAGTATACAATCCGCAGGACCACCAGTTTTTCCCAAAGCAGTTGGTGGAGTTACTTGCACGAGAGCAGCTTGCATACAAGAAAGCCGTGGGGTACACGTACTCATTGGACGATTTCGGTGATAGCGATGAGGATTTCCTTAATTCCGATGACGAAGCCCAGGATGTACCACGTGACGAGCGGCTTAAGGCCGAGCAAAAGAAAATCGATGAGGTTGTGCCGTTGACCGAGGAAGAAGTGGTGCTTAAAAACAAGCTTCTTCTGGAAACATTCACCAGCTGGTCACGTCGTGACTTTACCAATTTCATCCATGCTTGTGCCAAATATGGAAGATCAGCATATGAGGAAATTGGCGATGCGTTGGGCCGTGAGGCACAAGAGGTAGAGAATTATTCCAAGGCTTTCTGGAGCCGGTACAAGGATATCGATGGGTACGAAAAATATGTGACGCAGATCGAGTCCAGTGAAAAGAAGGTGGAGCGGCTTCTTCTGCAGGAAAAGCTCTTGGCAGCCAAAATGAAGGAGCTGGAGGATCCTTTGGAGGATCTTAATATTCAGTATGCATCCAATAGTTCCAAGAGAGTGTTTCTCAAACTTGAAGACCGCTTTATCTTGTGCTGTGTACATCGGTACGGTATATTTGCTGAGCAGTTGGGCGAGAAGATCAAACATGAGATTCTGCAGAGTGAGCTCTTCAAGTTCGACTGGTACATCACGTCCCGGACGCCGCAAGAAATCAACCGTAGGATCAATACGTTGATGCTAGCATTATCGCGAGAAGTGGAGGGAGCCTGCCTGAGGAAAAAGGGTAAAAATGGTGTCCGTGTGGAGTCCTTGGAGCCCAGTACCCAGGAAAGCTCGCCTGCTCCTATTGGACAGGAAAAACGGAAGCTGGAGGCTGAGGAAACTGACCCGAAGAAGGTGAAGGTGGAGGAATAGTATACAGAAATGGGGAGGCGAAAATGATAATCAAGTTCATTTCTTTATTGGCACATTGAATGAAATGATTGGGGAACTATGTGATTGGAGAACTGGGTGATTGGAGAACTGTGTGATTGGATAATAGGGATTAAGAGATTATTGGTCAGACAGATAGTCAGAGTATTAAATTCACCAGAATATAGATTTGAATCACTTTCCCATATAGTACAGGTTGAACTTAATATCTAATTCTCTACACCAACATGCTTGTGACCAGGTATACCGATTGATGTATTGACTAGAAACCTTCATACCTTCATACCTTCATACACGAGAATGGAAACAAAACAGTTATCTCTCAAGAGGAGATTTATGCTATTTGTTAGATCCATCATAGGTAGTGCTCCACATCTCTCTAGCTATTGAGGTATTTTGAGCCTACACTGTGTAAACATAATGGCCATTCTACGCATCACAAAACACAAACATCTTTCAAACTAGAGTAACATGAAATTATACACTATATTCCAGCAAAATGTATAGGCATTCTACACTCTGGCAAAATATATAGGCATTCTACACTCTAGTAAAATAGTCAGTCAGATTTCATATCAAACATGAGCACGCCACAAGTCACAGATAAGTCCTATAAAGTCACTAAGATTCATGGATTTATAGAAGAAACAAATCTGTATCGATATTATTATTCGTACCAAATATGTACCTATCTAAACACGTTTTCAAAGTGAGTTTTTAAGTTTGAAACCATAGGAACAGTTTAATTTATAACTATTCTATTTAGAAGTTTGGGATAATCTAACATTATAGGATCATAGAGAGAATATACCAGACTATAAAGAAGTATAGAATATAGAGTCCACAGTATAGAGTATATAGTATAGAGTACATAGTGTAAAGTACATAGTGTAGAGTACATAGTGTAGAGTACATAGTGTAAAGTACATAGTATAGAGTACATAGTGTAAAGTACATAGTGTAAAGTACATAATATAGAGTACATGATATAGAGTCCACAGTATAGAGTACATAATATAGAGTACATAGTATAGAGTACATAGTATAGAGTACATAGTATAGAGTACATAGTGTAAAGTACATAGTATGGAGTGCACAGTATGGTGTACATCATATAGAGTACATGATATAGAGTATATAGTATAGAGTACATGATATAGAGTACATAGTATAGAGTACATAGTATAGAGTGAATAATATAGAGTACATAGTATAGAGTACATAGTATAGAGTATATAGTATAGAGTACATGATATAGAGTAACCAATTAAGATATTATGAAGCCTGTATAAGGGCATCTATCTGCCCCTTCTTATTCTAAAAGCAGCTCAGTTTTCTTCTAAGACTCAATAGCGAATGAACAAAGTAAACAGAGAGTACCTGAAGTAATAAGAATCTAGCATTACCACTCTTTCTATATAGTATTTTCTGCTACCACTTTATATCACCACTTTATACAGTATAGTGTAGTATAGTGTAGTATAGTGTAGTATAGTGTCAGTTTAATCAAACTCTCTGCCTAGATCTAATGAGTACACGGAAAGCCTTGCAATAATTCATGTATCATTCATCCAAAGTATTCCTCTTGACATATAAAAATGTTCCAACAACATTGCTCCAACAGTACTGCAAGTAAGTAGTAAGTAGTTAGATAGTAGTCAGTAATAACGTAGTACAGAATACCGTAAGTAGTCAATACAAACTATTTATTCAGTAAGTAGACAGTTAGTAGTAATGAGTTGGTAGTAATTATTGAGTAGTAAGTAGTTGGTAGTAATTAGTGAGTAGTAAGTAGTAAGTAGTAAGTGGGTAATTAGCAGTAAACTAATAGTTAACAGTTAGAACTAAATAGGTAGAAAAAAGCTAGCAGTTGATAGTAAGTAGGTTGAAAGAAATCAGTTAGTCAGCTATTAGTAATTGGTCAGTGGGTGATCAGTTAGTAGCTAGTAGTAATTAGTAAGTAGTATGTTGTAAGTAAAGGGTAGTAAGTGGGTGAAAAGAAGTGAGTAGTTAGCTAGTATTTAGCACTTAGTTAGTAGTCAGTAATACAGTCATACAGTAATACCGTAAGTAGGTAGGAAGTAGTCAGTTAATCAGCTATTAGAAAGTCTTCAATATAAGCCAGTTAGTCAGTAAGTAGATAGGAAGGAGTGAGTAGTAAGTAGTAAGTAGTAAGTAGTAAGTAGTAAGTGGTGATAAATTAAGATTGAGTCAGGTATCGTGTTTACTATATTCATTTGACGATCATACCTCAAAGAGGGAATGTGAGCTACTTATGTAACTGTTCAAGAGAAGATGTAGACAGGTAGCAGGCTGATGGCTGGCTGGGTTGAAGACCTTATACGAATCATAAGACATAAAGGCTTCATAATACCTAATTAGGTAGAGCTCTATCTCAGGTGGAGCTGACACACAGTAAGTAGTATAGTACAGAGTATAGTATAGAGTATAGTACAGAGTATAGTATAGAGTATAGTACAGAGTATAGTATAGAGTATAGTATAGAGTATAGTATAGAGTATAGTATAGAGTATAGTATAGAGTATAGTATAGAGTATATTGTTATGTAGTGTATAAAATGTAGTATAGAGTATAGTATAGCTTGAGTAAGTGTAGACTATAATATATACTATAATCTAAGAAAGTTAAGTAGTCACGGTCTATACTTATAGTAATGAGTAAGTATATTCCAATGAGTCTGGTCTTAGAGTGTAGTATTCGGAACTACAGGAAAGAAAGATTGGCTTCCTCTTGGCTGGTCAGTTTGGTCAGTTTGTACTCTACATATAGCTTAGCTTAAAATAGATATGAGTCGTATTACAACATGAACAGTAAATATGGCATCTTGTTAAAGGTACAGTCACAAGACCAGTTTGGACCTCAGTGCCCTCTTCTCCGGTTCCGGCAAGTACTCTGGCAAGACTTCGGCCTGCACGGTGGACACGTAGTAGGGTACCTTATTGGCAGTCCATGACACAGAGAAGTAGTCACTGATTTCAAACTTCTCCACCTTCAAAAAATCGAAAATACTCTTTTCCTCGCTGGCCTTGTAGCGGGGTGAGATGAAGTTCCGCAAGCTAATGATCTTAGATCCTGGCTTCAATCCATAAAGAAGCTTGCCCACCTCCACATTCAACGGGAATTCAAAGAGGAAGTTATTGACGAGGATCACATCACATTCCTGGCACTTTTGCCGTACATCATCATTGGCCACAAAGCTCTGGTACAAGTCGAGCGAAAGATTGAGTGGTTTCAACCCGAAAACCTGAAGCTGTTTACGAAGGAATATCAGCTGAAGCGAGGCAAGCGTCAGTGCATGTTCCATGATTTCACATCCTCCACTATCACTAGCTCCAAATTCAAGGGCTGCTTGGAAAGTAGCATTTCCAACACCACATCCCAAATCGTAGAATTTTTGGCCCGGCTTAAAGTCGAGCCGCGTCAAAACTTCACTTACAAATGGAGGGAGGAGTTCTCCATACACCTCGGCCGAAAATGCCTTATAGGAACGAAGCTTGCGCGATTCCGGAGACACTATACGGACATATGCCCGAAGAATCATCTGTTGGATACAGAACCGAGATAACGACAGAATGTGGGTCAAGGCATCAATGAAGGCCACGGAATAGGCCATGGGCCTTAGGTGCCGGAACCGAGAAACAAACACCTCAGGCGAGCTCTGGAATACGTTATGAACTGAAGGCATTTTCATGGAAAAACTGCCCCGAGATTCAGGCCGACGGGGACAAATTTCAGCCTTGGCCCGTTCACCTGCATCGAGCACCTCCATGAAAAACTTTTGCAAGCGGAACTCCTTGGCGTTATAGTGGAACTTATAACTTTGAGGCAAGTAGTCACGTAAACTGGCATTGATATCAATGGACGGGTCGATTTCCACCGGATAAGGAGTAAGTTCCAACATAAGAGCATTCCATTTATCGATCACGTTCATGAACCGCAGAAAGTCGTTATCATGTACCAGTTCCACCAACTCCTCGCAGTATTCCTTGTAGATGATATTTTTGAGCTCCTCAGAGTAGGAAAAATAGAGTCCATAATGGATTTGAAAAACTTTCTGGATCTCATTGACGGGGTCAAGCTGGTTGCTTTTGGGCTGCGCCAAAATATACTGTTCCGTATGTTGTGGGTAAAGCAAATACCGGATATGAAGGATATTCCGGGGATTGACGGAGTCGTGGACCCGGAAAGGAGGGAAACTCAGAGGAAGAGAGGTGTAACCCTTTTCATGGTCACGGATCACCTTGGCAGCCAAAATATCATTGATAACAGGACCTTTTTCTGCATCGAGTCCCTCATGCACCGAAGGACTAAAATCAAGCCGAACAGGGAATAAGCTGCGCAGCGAAATCTGCTCATTATAGATATCTCTGCCTCTGGCATCTATGCACATATCATCCACAATGCTACACGGATCAAAAGGGCTGGTTTTTTCGTCATCTGCCAGCAGGTCACTTCCCATGGCATCCTGAAGCTCTTTGATGGTAACTTCAGTCACAGAAGGATCGAAATCCGAAGGGGTGGCCAGCTTAATCCGGGGTGCCGTAGGGTACTTGCGCTCCATGAGCTTTTTCTGTGCATGTTTCAACTTCTGACGGTTCTGGAACTCGGGAATAAGATGATACGTAGGTACCCTTTTACGCTTATCTCCTTCAGCCACGAATGCTCCATTCCCTGTGATACTCTGGAACCACTGTGCTTCTTCCAAGAGCGTATTGTTGCGTTGCTTGTACTCCCTTTTCAGCTTGGCTGCGCGCGTAAGAATCCGGTTGGGGCGTCGCAGCCGTTGCCGCTCAAGCCGTTGCCGTTCCCGTTCCTCAAGGTTACGTTGACGACTCTCCAAACGTTTTTTGGTGATGGCTTTTCTGCGAGCTGCTGCTGCATCTTCTTCTTCATCTTCTGCATCACTTGAGTCTTCTGCATCACTTGCGTCATCTGCGGAAACGAGCGTTCTCTCCGGCTGAGTACGACTACGACCTCTTCTTCCCCTAGTAACTGGAACCTCATCTTCGCTTTTGGTACGGGGTTTTTTGGCAGCCTCCCGCTTCAATTGCTCGAGCTCCACGCCTTGTCGAGCCCGCCGCTTGCGGCCTCCAGTGGCATTGTCTGCCATTGAAGAGTACCATTGCGCCTCGTAGATCAACCGTTCCATGTTATTGGCGAATTTTTTTTGTCTTACGGTGACAAGCTCGGCCTTACGGAGCCTCTCGCGGATTTCCGATGGTTTACGGAAAATGAGCTCTTTCTGACATTCATCGGTCGTCATTTCACCTTGGACTTTGTTGTTGATGATGTTATTCTCGGCCTTAGTGAAGGGGAGAGCAGAACTACCTCCACGCCGGGCAATTTCTGCCTCCACGTCATCCCGAAAGAAAGTTCCATGTCTCCTAGTTCCATGACGTTCGGGCCTGTTCAAAAAATACCCTCCTTTAAGCCATGAACTGAGATTTTTTTGAATATCCTTTTCGGTAGCTTGAAGGGTTTCTTTGGTGAGTCCAGTTTCAATAAAATTGGCGATTTTGGCGTCGTACTCCAGCTTCTCGACGGGAGTCTTAAAGTAGGATGTAATCCGGTGCCGTTTGGCCAAAGCAGTGGCCTTAGCCTTGACCTCAGATGGTCTCCGGAAAACAAGCTCAGCCCAGATATCCCGCAACGGCATTTGCAGACGTAAACCCTTCAAAATATACCCAATTTCGCCGGAACTCCACACCAACTTATGTGGGTAATGCGAGTGGATCAATTTCCTCAAGCTCTCCGCGGAATACCCGGGCAAAAGTGCCGAAACCTCCTCGAGAGTGTACTCGGACATCTCGTTGCACACTTCAAATGCAAGAATCTCTTCACTACGTAAGATTTGACGCTTATCACCGTAGTTGGTTTCAAGCTGCATGACCTTGCTGTGGATTGAATTCAAATCCCGCAAAAAACATTCATCCTGGATGTACTGGAAATTGATGGATCCAGGGCTATACCATTCCAGCACTATCAACCCCAATTCTGGCTTGGTAAATTGAATAGAATTTTTCTCTTTTCCTCCCCCAGCTCGAGAACCAACTGCTCCATTAGCAGCATCGTTTGCTGAGCCTTGCTCTTTGATGGGGTCTTTGATGGAATTTTTTCGAGGTCTGCCAGGCCTTCTGCGCCCATTTGACGGTTGGTCTCTGGCTCTCAAAAGATCCCGGGCCGAAGACTCGAGGACCTCCCACTCCATGTCTGGGAACATGGCCAATACAGAGCTTTTTCGGGAGTCTTCTCGTAGCAACAGGGAAAGCGCCCCTAGAAAGGATGCTTTTTCACTGTGGATGTTTTGATAGGCACGCTCCGCCATAACTCTCGGGTCCACGTGCACTGGAACAGAGGATCGCGTGGACTGCTTCAGTCCAAGGTATTTGGTCGGACACATTGGGACAAGGTTCTGGGGGTGCCGGGACAAAATAATCACCTGTGTTAGTAACTTCTCCGGTGAGCTGCACCTGTTGCATTTAGAGATTGTGATGCCTGCATACAACGACAGGCGTACGTCCTCATGCTACGTTTACGCGTTTTGAGTTTCTGCGCCATCGCTCGGGCCCCGCTCAGGAGCGTGTCACGGAGTTTTTCTTAATGTCTAACTATTAGCTATATAAAGATAAGAGCACTCTGTTTCCAGCCATTTTGGGTCCCTGTTTGCCCCCAATCTCTGTCCAAGCTTGGTGCCCTGCACGCATATCGGCTTTCATGCATATAGACTAGACGGTTCGTGCAGTTGACTTAGTCTCCTTCTCCTTCTCTCCCCAATTGTCAAAGTTTGCTGGCACGAATACCATTGAGGCGAAACTTTAACTCCTTCAATGCCTTGGTGTCTGGTCTCCACGAATCAAACAGCTCGTATAAGCTGCGGATTTCGTCTAGGCCAGATCTCTGCTCGTGGCCCGAATTCTCTCTCTTCCAGTTTTTCTCCACGTTAAATATGAGGCCCCGAAGACACCACGGCAAAATAAATGGATTAGTACCGATTTTGCCCACATTGTATTCCTTCACGTAGATTTGGTTTGTAATGGGTACGCGAGAATCAGCTGGTTTGGAGCTCTGAGTGGTGATTGGCTGCGGGTTTTCTGGTATCACCATATCATCAGTATCCAAAAAAAACTTGATTCCCAAATCGTAGACTTTTCCATCATTGTAAATCTTCGAGTGGCCTCCGCCTGTGAGTGGCCCTGCTAAAATAGGACTGATTTCCTTGATCACGTTATTGTCAAAATAACCCATATTTTGAAGCTGACATGACATCGACACCAATTGCTTGACAAAGTCTGGTGTTCGTGACGTTTGGTCAATATAACATGCCCTATAAATATTGGGGTGGAATACATGAGAAGCTAGAGCGGAATAAAGCGGTACTAACTGGTCATTTATTGACCCCACAAAGCAAATTTTCACATTGGCCCCAATAATCACCTGCATGGCTTCTTTATAGGCCACTGACTGTTTGCTGTTAAATTTTGTGAGCTCAAAAAGCTCCATCATGGAGTCGTGTTCAATAGCAGAGTATGCCTTCATGAAAAAACCCTTGTCAATTCCGAAAAAAGGGCCATTGTTAATCCCCGCCATTCCCAAAATGCCAAGACGCTTAAATGTGGGGTTTTCCAATATCCCTTTTTCAATAAGCTGTGCCAAGAGTATAATGGATACAACACATCCTTGGGAATGACACGCAATGAAGACGAAATCGGCCTCGTTGAGCTCTTTTTTCCACGTGTTCAAGATCTTAAGGAAAAATTCCACACGGTCAAAGATCTTGCCTTCTTTTTCCAATGCTATTTTTTGAATGCTGAGGTGGTTGGAATCGTGTTCGTTGATCATGTCGTTTTCCACAAAGTACCGGAGCATGGCTTTTTCTGCTTCGTTGGCGAACTTGAGGGAGGTTCCTTTGGGTGCACCAATGATAGGACGGATCATTTTGGTGGGGAAGAATCCATGGACTCCAATAATCAAAACTTTCTTGATTTTTCTTAAAGGTCCTGGTTTCTGATTGACTATATCTGACTTGAAGGTTTTATGGTCACCAAAATGACCTTTTTGATCACTTCTTTGATCAATTTTTGTCCCAATTTGACCCTTTTGATTCGCTCTTTGGTCTGAATAATTAATAAGAAGGTTCCCCATGGCATCGTTGGTCACCGAAATCAGATTGGCATTCTCCGAGTCCTCCTCCAACTGCGTTTTTTGCCGTTTAAGAGGTCGTTCCTGCGAAACAGTATAGTACAGACTGAAATTGGGCAAACACGCTCTTTTTTGCGGCGGAAGCTTGCACAAAGACCTTCCATAGAGCTTATAGCTTCTTTCATAAAGCATATTAAGCTCTTTCTCCATATCATGCGGCTCGGAAGAGTCCAGATCCAGAATTTCATCATTAGACAGGCCACTGAAGCCAAGTCTCGTAGAAATGTGCGATAAATAGCTTCTCCAGTACTTGATATCAAAAGCCTGACCATTTTTGATTCCTCCATTGGGCAAAATATTCAGCGAAGTGGCCAGAGCAGATGCCAGACTTTGTTCTCGAAGACACAGTTCCCAGAGTGGCACCAAGCCATTTTCCTCGAGGTTTTCATTCTTGTGCGTGTTGATTTTGTTGAATTCCGAGGCGCTAGTGTGCGGCTTATAAAGCACAGCCTCCTCCTCGGCCGTATTGTCCGAATCAAAGGATTCCGACTTGGAGTGCTTTGTTTTGGGTTGCAAATCCTCCTTGGAAGGAATTGAAGGCGTAGACTTGAGGATTTTGTTGGTTACCCTTCCTAAATCGGGCGTGGTCTTTCTTGCTCCTTCTTCTGAGGCGTTCCAGAACGTCCACAGCGATTTCGGCTTCTGCGAATCGCTGGCCCCATTTTCATCGTCTGTACCTTCAATAGCGTCTTCTTCTTCGTCATTTTTGGAGCTTGTTTGGGACATAAGATTGGGTACTTGTCGCGGTTTCAGATCTGGGGTAATTTCAGTGGTTTCCGAGCCATTATTTTCAATCGCCAAACCACCACCGTCGTTTTCTCCTTGTAAAAGCGTATCTTTAGAAGACCAAGCGAGCCAATTCCCTTTGAAAGAATTGAGTGAAAGCGTAGAAGCCCTGGGCTTGAGTTTGGCTCGCTGCGCATCATCATTTAAACTCATTCTACGGTCGGAAAAAGCCAGGTTTTTCGTGGGTATTTCTCCAGTAACACATGAACTGGTGGTCTCTTTGGCCTGCTGCGCATGTGATTTGTCGTCCTGAAGACTATTGGTTTTTCTGTGGCTAGAAACAGAAATGCTCTTCTGGGATGTTTTGCCTGCGGAACCTTCGAGACTAGACTCATCGATATCGTTTAAGTTTGTTTGAGTTCCGCTCCATGTGGGAAACCACGTGGTGGTGTTTTTCTTGGCCATGTTTGGAATAGGGAGGAACAATGGGGGACCGGTGCTTCGAATAAGCTGGAGATATCGGAGTGCGAAGCGTGCGCCAATTAGAAGCCCTAGCCTTTGTTTTGGGGAGATGCTTAGATGTCTTTGTATGCTTCAGTTGCCCGCACCAGAAGCCTTTGGGGTCTCTTAGTCTGTATTTGTGTGTCGCTCTGATAAGGTGGAGAAGTTGCATATGCACCGAGCGGCGCGGTGGAGTGCCGTACTGCACACTGCACACAACGCAGGGCTGCCTGGAGGTACGTTTAAAGCAGACTTTGGCTTAATTTAAGGGGAGAACAAAAAGGAAGGTTCAGAATTTTGGCTTATTTTGGGGGTTTTGAATTTGCCAAATGGGGGTCTGGGGTTTGTTTGGTTTGGAATTATGCACTACGTGCGCTTATATGTAGGTTGAGCGTCCTCTTTTAGGCTTCACATAATACAATCCAGTATCAATGCACCAAAAATACCACATGGCAATTAAATATAGATGTGAGTTAATGTGTTAAAAAAAAAAGGAAACAAAAAAAATAACGCACTAAAGCTGAGTGTCAGGGCCAATTACTTAATACAAACTGATGAGTACTCAACTAATTAGTTCCAGCACTACCAGTAGTAACTAGTACTAGTAATGGTTAGTGGGAAGCATGTGAGTGGTATAACTAGAGGAATAACAATACTCCACGAGGTCCGGCATATGGGACTGAATTCAGTTACTATTCTCGATTTAAGCTCCTTTTTTTTAAACAAAAAAAAATTTTTTTTTTTGGAAATTCTCATACCCCCCCATATCCTCAAGTTCGCAAGCCTTTAGTTTCTCGCAACTTCTCTCAGATCCTCAGATCCTCAGATCCTCAGATCCTCAGGACGTCTCATCAGATCCTCAGAAATTCTTGCTCCCCTGCTTCTTTATTTTCTCTAATTAATTTTTTCTTCCTATTTTCTTCTGATTTATTTTCTGAAAGAAGAACAAAGTGAGGAAGAAAAGACAAAAAATTTACTCTTAAAATGATGTATAAATGGACACCTGCCTATACTAGAATGTCCTATTATTTAAGCATTGCGAAGCATTGTTGAGGAGGTTTTTCGCTGAACAATTCAGGAATTCACCGATAGTCGTATTCCTTTTTGTTTTTTTCCACACTTATCAGAAAAGAGAATTTGGGAACAATTTAAAAAGTGAATGAATTGATCCTAAGAAAATTTTTCAGAGGCTTTTTTTTTGACTTTATTTAAATTTACCCGAATTCTTTGACCGAAGATGAATTGAATGCAGATGAATTTACCGCAGAAAGAAAAAAAAAATAACGTTGAATTTAGAAGAATGAATGTGTTTTGAACTGGAATTTTCAAAAATTTGAAAGCAAGAATACTTCGATTCCACAAAACAAAACAAAACAAAATAAAAAAAAGAAAAAAAGAAATGGGTTCAATAGTGGTTTAGAATTGGAAACTGGGTACTGGATTCCTGAAATTGGGAACTTAATGTTGTGCTTTATGATCTAGTGACTAACTTCATAAATTGGAGTGGTTAAGTCATTTTGTCCCAAGAGATATCCATAACTTCCATTCTTATCTGTATATAAACTATACTAAGAATTCACATTATCACGACTTCGTCTTTTCTTCTCATCCATTACAGCATTCTTAAACAGATGCATCATTTTATCAATTTTAGTCGAATCAGACTTTTTCAAAACAAACATCTTCAAATCAATTATTTTCATTGCTAGAGCAGAACACAGCTGACCAAGATGTCTCTCCACCCATTCCCTTAGATCTAGGCAGAGCACTGTTCTGGAATTAAAGCTGAAGCCAGAGATCTATACTCTGTTCCCTAGATTTAGTCACAACATTGTCTCCACTATGTCACCACTATGTCTACATACAGTATTGAGCTAGAGCTAAACTTAGAAGACCCCAGAAGTTAGTAATATAATGTGGAATACACTAACGACCCAAACTTTTATCTCCTCACTGACTCACTGATGGTGTTGTCTGTTCATCTTTTTGCTATAGCATTGAAAAGTATTCTTTCCACTAAGCTACTTTGATGTGAGTCATAAGGCTTGGGAATCTGAGTTGTTGAGTGACTGGATCACATTCTATTTCTAACTTCAATATACATCTATCCACAGACATTTCTAAGTTAACAATTCTATCCACAGACAGATCTACGTTAACAATTCTATCCACAGCAGAAGTCGTATCTCAAAACACATGTAGATCAGTTTTCCATAATCGCACTTTATTTTGATGATTGATTTTTGGACCAGGTGAGTCATTTGGGGAAAAAGTACTATTGAATCTCGCTACGAACACCAATATGAAGGACTTAGGAACACCAAAGAAATCCCTAGGAATGGACATAGAAGTCGAGGACAAGTAAATTGGTATATGTCAAGTTAAAAGCGTATACTGGAGAAGGGAATAGACTTAGGACCATAATATGCCAGAACATAAAGAACGACTTCATACGTTTACAGAGGAAGAAATGTACTTTAAATACACTCTAACTACACTCTAAGTATACTCTAACTACACTCTAAGTATACTCTAACTACACTCTAACTACACTCTAAGTATACTCTAACTACACTCTAAGTATACTCTAACTACACTCTAACTACACTCTAAGTATACTCTAACTACACTCTAAGTATACTCTAACTACACTCTAACTACACTCTAAGTATACTCTAACTACACTCTAAGTATACTCTAACTACACTCTAACTACACTCTAAGTATACTCTAACTACACTCTAAGTATACTCTAACTACACTCTAACTACACTCTAAGTATACTCTAACTACACTCTAAGTATACTCTAACTACACTCTAACTACACTCTAAGTATACTCTAACTACACTCTAAGTATACTCTAACTACACTCTAACTACACTCTAAGTATACTCTAACTACACTCTAAGTATACTCTAACTACACTCTAACTACACTCTAAGTATACTCTAACTACACTCTAAGTATACTCTAACTACACTCTAACTACACTCTAAGTATACTCTAACTACACTCTAAGTATACTCTAACTACACTCTAACTACACTCTAAGTATACTCTAACTACACTCTAACTACACTCTACCTACACTCTACTTACACTCTAACTACACTCTAACTACACTCTAACTACACTCTAACTACACTCTAACTACATCACTCGTTAATGTATACTCTCTTGAATGGGACTTGGATACGGATCAAATTGATTTTGGGAAAACTTATGTTTGCAGAAAAAACACAGTAAGACCCGAAGTTTCATGGTGAAACAAGATTTTTGAATACCCGGATCTGAATTTGGCGCGATGTTTGAGGAAACCCAAAGCAAAGTAGAAGTAAGTACTCATATGACTGTGAGATTTTTATTGCCAAACACTCAGAAAGTGGATCATATTAAAAAGACAAGAGAACTCGATCCAGAAAGACGTTGACTTTTTTTCTGAAACAGAAACATTACAGATATGACCATTGAAGAGAAGAATTTTGAAGTGTTTGTGGATCAGATTTTGGGAAAATCACCAAAACAAGATAGTCTAAACAGTTCAAATGTGGGCACCTAATAATGAATATATATATATTTATATGAGATATCATCAACAATACTGCCTCTCTGTTGTCTCTCTCATAGATTCCAAAAAGCTTAGACTCCATGGTTGAAGCTTCTATGGTCATTTACAACTTTGACGACCATGATATTGGGGTTCACATAAATATTTCGTCTTCAAGCATCATTTTTGTGACCACATAAACGGTATTACTTTCATATCTATAACTTCAAAAAAGCTTTCACATGTCTTCTATGACTTCAACGTCTTCTAAATCTTCTATATCTTGTATGACTTCTATATCTTGTATATGTTCTATATGTAGATGTTCTATATGTTCTATATGTTCTATATGTTCTATATGTTCTATATGTTCTATATGTTCTATATGTTCTATATGTTCTATATGTTCTATGTGTTCTATGTGTTCTATGTGTTCTATGTGTTCTATGTGTTCTATGTGTTCTATGTGTTCTATATGTTCTATATGTTCTATATGTTCTATGTCAACCCTACTCAAATTGCACCTCATTTACTCCTAGATCTATTCTATGAGTGATTCATATATTTGAACAACCATAACCATCCATCTATAGCTTTAACGAGTTCTCTACCTCTATCTACAGAAACATATATACATTTATCTTCTGTATACATCTACTCCTCTACACAGTTATATCTAGGTATCCTGTATAGTACATTTACAAATCTCCAGTTTACGCCCAAATTGAAATTTTCACACCTATACGTCTACACCTACACCTTCCATACCCTTAAATATCCCCATATACATCATTTCATATCCCCAAAATACAATCTATGCAATCTCATACTTGTAAAAAAGCTAATCCTTAAATGTGCTATTTATATCTACAGTCTCTCCACCTCTACATATCTTTTAAACATATCAAAAACTCACATACGCCATTAACTCCTCAACATTTACCTTTCTTCTATGCAGTTCATTGGTATATAATACAAAGACCGAATCTCATCTCCCTCTTACACCTTCTAGGGTGTACACCTGATCATACCATCTTCTACACCACAAAAGAAGTTACCCTTATACTCTAACCACACGCCCAATTTGTCTTTAAACGATAAAACACTTGAATCAAATTCTGGTTAGAGTCAATTAGTAAGAAATGAAGTTAAATCAACTTAACCTACTCAATATCTTAAGCTACTCTCTCTCAAGCTACTCTCTCTCAAGCTACTCTCTCTCAAGCTACTCTCTCTCAAGCTACTCTCTCTTAAGCTACTCTCTCTTAAGCTATTCTCTCTTAAGCTACTAAATATTATATATGGTAGATACAGTACAAGGGAACTGTGCGATAATTCCGCTCTCACCAACTATACATAACATAAACTCAATTGACATGAGCTACATTGACATGAACTATAACACTTGATGAGTGGATCAATAAATAACAATAAATATGAAGTTCATGACTGTTTTCTTTTTTTTTTTTTTGACTGAAAAAAAAATTCATGCCAAAAGGTCTCTGTACTTCTCTAAAGCTTCCTTGGACACAGTTGAGCCTCCACAGACCACAAAAATCACGATATCTTGCGGGTCCAAAGGCCCAAGTTTCTCCAACAAATCCCTTCTACCATTGGAAATACTAAGGGTGGCTCCACATGCAGGTTCAGTGACCTCGTGGAACTTATCATAGTGATTTACCGTGGTCCGCACTGCATCCAAATCGTCCACCAAGCAGAGCCGAGTATCATGGGTCGAGGAGTAGTCAAAAGCACGTTGAGAAACGTACGGAGAAGCGAGAGAGGTGGCCAAGGTGGAGATTTTCAGCAAATGGATCACGTGCCCTTGCTCCACTGCTTGGTGGAAACATGAGGTCTGGTTGGTTTCAACTACCAACACCGGCACGTGCTCCCAGCCAGAATTGCGCTTCAAGCCTTCCACAATTCCACTGTAGAGTCCACCTCCACCGCTACTGCACACAATCCCTTTCACCCGGCCCATTTCCGTACCCTGGAGCTGTGCAGCCATTTCGTCTACTATGGACGCATTGCCTTCGCATAAAACTGCATCATCAAAAGGGTGACAGTATATTGCCTGCACAGAGTCGTCAAGGCTTGGAATCACCGTCTCTCTAAGGTACCCATCGGCTTCTCCCCAATGCTTTCCATGCACCAATACTGTAGCACCCATCTTCTCCAATAAGGGAATGGCTCCTTGGGAGATTTCAGGAAGTACCACTGTGCAGGACACCCCATGGGAAGCACTTGCAAAAGCAGCTGCCAAACCTGCATTTCCTCCGGAAGAACTGAAGGTTTGCACTTGTGTCTTGCCTTTGGCCTTAGCTTCCTGCAACCCGGTGAGCACCACTTTGCTCATTCCCCGGAGCTTGAAACTTCCAGAAGGCTGCTGATTTTCTTTCTTATAGAATGTTCTGCATGGAGCGCCGAGTTCTTCGGTCACTTCCACGAGATCGGTCACGATAGCAGGAGAAGTTGGCATTACCCTTTTGAAGATCCTGCGGGCGAGATGTATGTTGACGTGCGTACTGCATGGTGCCGGCGTGCATGCACGCGCTTGCAAAGTACCCACCCTGCTTACTATCCACTGTGTAGGATGTTCCAGAAAGAGTATCGGAGGAGGGATAATGAAGAATTCGTAGGGTTGAACAATGGAGGGGAAAAAATTGAGTGAAAATTACTGGAGGTGTTTTTTTGGGGGATTTTGAGTCTTTCTTTTACTCTATTTTTAGTAGTCATGGTCTAAAGTGACTCAGTTTAAGGGATTTACTATTTATTATTCGTGTTTGACCAGAAAAATGACTCATATTTTTTGTATGTATATGCAAACAGAAGGTCTAGGAGAATAATTCCTGTATATTACTCGTATCACGTGATACAATTAAAAGTATAAACACAATATATTATGCAGGAGCGCTGGCTACTATTTAAAGAAACGACATATAAGAGTTAGTCCATTTGTCAATTCAGAACGTGCCATTAAGAAAAAAAGAGAAAAAAACAACAGAAAAAAAACGAAAAACAAAAAACAAAAACAAAAAAGCAGAACCTGTGATTTTATGGACGCTTATATGCAGTACCACGACATTAATATCCTGTACTCACCGCTACTCACACATAGTTATCAGCAGATGCCCCGCAAGAACTTCAAGCCCACACACACGGAGATCACCAAAGCAGGGGCAAAGGAGGTTCTAGATGTATATGCCGAGCTCCTCGAGTCCAACGGGTCACCAGATCTTCTTCTCCAGCATATTCCTGCACTCATGGACCATATGCAGATTCCACGATGTTTTACAAAGGATATCACGTCATGTATTGCGTGGTTTTACGATACAAGGCGTATGGGACCTTTAGAACCCAGTCCCCGTTGGACAGTGACTCAGATGCTTCTCAAGCACCTAACGCTTACCGTTTTAGGCAATGGCCCGCCGGAAATCTCCGATATCATCGATGTGGATAAACTTCTTGAATTTATGGGCCGTTTGATCTCCATGAGAGATAATTATGAGTTCATTTTGGAGTCGTGGGGTCTTTTCGTGGACACCTCGCAGGGTACCCAGAAGGATTATACGCAGTGCACGCTAAGTTTGCAAGATCTCCAAAAAGTCAAAAGCAAATTAGATCTAACTGATTTGGAAGATTCTCTTCTCATCGATATGATTGGCTGTAGTACGGGGTTGGTCCATGGTGAGATATTCAACTACTCTTTCGGGCTGCTGGAGGTGCACGTGACCTTCAAAGACTTTGCTGACATTCTAGGACGTGCTGGCGAGTTCTAGTTTATATTCACTTGGTTATAACAAAATTCATTTATATGTGTGTTTTCATTGTATTATTAGTCTTTATTATATCATGGTATCAATTAAGTCGATGTACTGCATATAAGCACTCTCTTGCCATATACTTATCATATACGGAATTTGATGGACGAACCAGTTTTTTTTTTTCAGTGAAATAATAATAAATAGAGATCTCTATAGTAGTAGAATCTAACCATATGATCTAAGAGAAGCCTGTATATAAGTATACTCCATAGCCCGATTTTCCCCTCTTCTGAAGACTAAACTGAGTACCTGACATCCAATGGTTTCCAAAAATATTCAAACCACCCAGACAAAATGTTCCAAACCAAGAAAACAGAATAGTTTAAACCAAGAAAACAGATTAGTTTAAATCATACTAGTAAAAAGTAACAAACCAAAAAATTCCAAAAGTTTCGTATACCTCCATACAAGCCGTTGTATACAGGATAACCAGAAACCCAGTTCATGTTCATGAACCGTTTCATTATAACCCTTTATTGATATCTTCAAGATTCCCAAATGAAGTTAGTATTAGAAAATAAGCCATATTTAAGATCAAGATTTTTTTTTTTTAGTTCTTGATTACTTCAATGTATGAAAGTATCTGTGAAAAATTACGACGTTTGGTTTAATGAAAGACTGTGCGTAGAGGTATGAACCTTCTTGAAGTATTGGGTTAAATAGTTTTAAAAAACACTATAACAAAAATAAAGTATCCTTTATTATAACGTGATACTATATCATCATGGTATTATACCATACCAAGGGAATATACCATACCAAGGGAATATGTATAGTTAGTACAATGTCAGATACGTCTACTTCTACTACCACTTCACTATACTTTTTATATATCAGTTACTTCAGGTACTATGGTTATTATGTTCATTTGTCGATGATTTCTCCAAGGATGATTTCTCCAAGGATGATTTCTCCAAGGATGATTCCTTCAAGGAAAGAATCTGAGGTGCTTCTATAGTTATGCGCGAAGCTTAGCTCAACAACAATAGTATTGAACGCCGTCCCAACATCGTACGATATTAAGCCGCAGCATCTTGTAGTGGCCATTGTTAGGATTAGACAGCGTAGACTTCAAAATACCTCCATATGCAGGGCCCTACTTATGGTGAAACTAACAAGATCTATATAGGAAGTAGGATTGGGCCAGGCCTTTTTAGTGTTTTCAGCGTTTTCAGCATTTTTTTTCTTTCTATATTTATTAGGGAATATTTATACAGTATACTATATAAGTAATAGTTTTTTTTGTGTAATACCTACTGATAACATCTAGTATAAAAAAAGCAAGCCCCATTATAGCATGAAACAGACTCAGACCATACAGTGTTTTACAAAACCATTCAAATATATTTTTCAAAACAGTTCGTACCCCTCGTACAGTCTTTCAAACAATATCTTAATGGTTCACATAAATTAGCGTAGTGGTATTGGTGCATTTACTGTAGTCAAAGAGTAGTATAGTAGGGTCTTGAGGAGTTTAAAACTGTAGCATGATGCATGTAGTATTTCAGTAATGGTGTAATTCATTGTTGGTTTGATGGATCACTATAGGTTGTAATATTTCACACAAAATGGGGCAATGTTTCAAGCACCAACTTTCATTCATTAAAGAATCATTGAAGAATCTGATATTCTAAAATTCTTAAATCTGGAGGATTGCCTTATATGTACTACTACATTTGATTTGGGAGTTTTGCTGCAATACCAATTAACTAATCAACTAATCAACTAATCAACTTATCAATGGTCGAAACGGGGACAGAACATAAACTGGTTTCATTGTTTGAGGTTACAATGATTTTCAAAACTATATAAACTAGCACGACGAAATGTTTCGAACCAAATGGCGTAATTTTTCACACCAATCATGATAAGAACTCAATATTCTGAAATCTTAAATCTGGTGGCCGGTTTGATTAATTTCGAAACACACCGTGTAGTTTTTGGTAGCTGTGTTAGTATAGTTAGTATAGTTAGTATAGTTAGTATAGTTAGTATAGTTAGTATAGTTAGTATAGTTATTAGTATAGTTATTAGTATAGTTATTAGTATAGTAATTAGTATAGTTGTGTTATGTTCTTTAATACATTTATGCCTAACTTCTTATATTCGTTGAGGGTTCCTCAAGAGAGGAATCGGAGTGGCTTATATACCTTTGAGAGAAACATGGCATTGAAAAACTCTCCACCAGAACAATCGAGCTGAGAGGCTTCATAATACATTCATACGCAGGGCACTACCTATGGTGGATCTAACAAATTGTTGGTAGTTGTGTTAGTATAGTTATTAGTATAGTTGTTGTCAGTGTAGCTGATATAGTATCTGGATTGGGGAACATTTACTACAGAGTCGTTGGTGATATTGGTAGTATTATTGCCGGTTAATCGAGGTTGGTCTAACTCATTGTGTCTTTAAATTCTTCTGTTAATTTTCAAGTCGATCGAACGACGGTTATTTCATGCTTATAAAATTTATTATAATCAGCAGAACTACTAAATTCAAAGATATTTACCTGTCAACGAGTACCTAGCGGGTACGGATGCAAGGTACTTCGTGGATATGTTGTATGCAGACTAGCGAGAGCTCGTGTGCAGGAGTG
>NKZH01002231.1:0-41345 GCA_002370695.1 Metschnikowia matae var. maris
TATTATCGTTGGCCTGCAGGCAACATGTTTCACAGTTGCCCGCACTCACAGGTTGACACATATCGTATGTCGCACAAGTTCAACACTATGTACCCTGTACTATGTACCACTCTATGTACCACTATGTACCACTCTATGTACCGTGTACTAGTATTACTGCTTCTTCAAGTAATTGAGTTTCTATTACTACGTCTATACCACTTGTTACACTTACTTAAGTACTGACCTATACTAATACTATAATGTACACTACACCATGTTGTTGTTGTTGTTGTTGTTGTACGCTTTAGTACTATAGTACTATTTCTACTACTACTTCCTTAGTACTACTATGTTACGGAATATAATAATAACAACAACAATTCAACATCCACTAAAGCTACTACCTTTTTATGTATATAAATACCCCTTCAAATCCATGTCAGAGGATTCAAGTTTTCTTCGGTGGGTATATTAATTAATAATTGGGGACGACGAGGAGCAAGGAATGTGTGCTAGTTGGAATTGTGCCTTGTATATCTTTATCACTTCTTAACTTCTTAAAGTGTGATTGGAATCGTCCTCCTTCAATACTTTTTTTTGGAGCCACCTACGAATTTCTGTTATTTGGTCCATCCGTTAGAGGAATCAATTGGTTGGTATAGGTATGAGTTTTGCACGACCCGGGTTAATTCTTAAGATTAAGCTTGGGAATACACTACTATGTACCACTACACTGATACTTTACTATGTACTACTACACTACACCGATACACTTAACTACTACACTTCATTACTCCACTAATACTTTACTATGTACTACTCCACTGATACTTTACTATATACTACACTAATACTTTACTATATACTACACTAACTACTACACTAAACTGTTAAGATTTTGCGTAATATCTTTGCTAACTTGGAATTGTTATGACGTTGGTCTCCAGTTGTACTCTTCTGTATGATGGTTCAGGATTCATCTTAGATCACTTATATTTATCTCTAAACTAGATCTCAGTGAACTGTTCTTGTTAATGTTTCAGCGCTTTACGCTTTCAATTGTGGAGCAGTGATAACGTTTGTTAGATTCCTATAAACTCAACCTAGGGGTGCCGTGACAGATTTACTTATCCGCTCTGTTTCAATACTGCGGATTCCCCTTTTCTTATAGGCCAAGCCATATTGGTCTGCGTAGCAACCAATATGCAGGTTGGCTTAAATAATCCTCCTAGCAACAATTTCTCCTAGCAACATTTCATCTTGAGTTAGAAATGTAATCATCTGCATATGCATCAAGTGTTAACGTTTAACACTTGCATGCTCCTCTATTCACGTTCCAGTAGGACACGTGAACCTGAACTTTGCTCACGTGCCAGCAGGCACGTGATCATGCGGTACAGATGTGCTGCAAGTTCAACAGTTCTCACCATCGATACCGCTCAACCTAGAGCGGGATCCTCTCTATATACAGTCTTTTTCAAAATAATTCAAACCAACCTCTAGATTTAAGAATACAGAATCTTGAATTTTAATGATGGTCTGTGTGTGAAACATTATGTCATTTGTTTTAAAGACTCTATGAAGGGGCACAAAACTTTTTGAGTTATTGGGTTGTTTAATTTTGCTAGTTCTGGCTCTAAGCATTTTGCCCCCTGGTTTGGATTATTTTGTAAAAGACTGTATAGTTGGGTCCCTGGGAGCCCTAAACCGCTCCCTCTCTCGTCCTTCTCTTCCACCTACATTGTCTTCAAAGAACACAATGCCCCAGAGCTGGACAGGAGCCCAACACAGCTTAGTTAGCAATTGTCTCCCTTAAACAATACCCAACATTGTTTCATCTGAATGCTTACATGAAGTCACATGGAACATGAAGTCACATCAGAGATGTACTAATTCCTCATGTTCCAACATTAACTACTACACTTCAGAATTATCTGACTATATAAACGATCTTCCTCTTTGCTATCATGACCATAATACTTCTAACTCAAACAAATAAAACTATCAAGAACTTATAGCTTGTGAAGGTATATTGATGTATTCGTTTATAATTGAAAACCTTTCCTGCATATAAACACTTCCAGTAAACCAAAAAAGAGTTTTAGAGTGTTTCTTCTTTCTTTATTCAAAAAGCTCCTCTGTTTCTAAGATCATAAAGCTTTCTCTCAATTTCCCTTGGAGTTCTATCCAATTGACCTGCCACTTTGACCTTAGTTGGTTGGTCCAAAATATAGAAAAGCTCTAGGAAATCACCATCCACCACATTTTGCACTGGATTATAATAACCTCTAAATTTGAGATGGTCACGACCCACAAAATTGAGTTTTCGCGCTTGATTCAGTTCTTGCTCGGGACTAAGAACATCTCTTAAAAGTGTTTCTAGTCGAACCATCATCTTGGCTTCCTGTACCGTGGCCATGGGAAGAAAAAGTCCCACAGTACCTTGGAGTCCTGTATATATCACACTTTCGGTTCCTCCCTTAACAAATGAACCTTTACTAAATGAAGTGGGAGTATCTTGAATATGAAACTCGGCCAATTTTTCTAGCCGTGCTCGAGGTCCACCTAAAAATTCCTCTTGAAATTGTGAAAGCACATTTTCATTGAAGTCACGTGCTTTCTCTTCAGGGATCCGGCTCACACTGACATTTCCAAACTTATCTCCAGCAATAACAGTTCGATTATCTAATGTGGCTAAAGATGTGATTTGTCGAGGAACAGAGTCATTGATAAGCGGGAAAAACCGGTTGCTTCCTGCATCCATCCGCATGTAGCTAACTGAAGCTTGACCATCTCCCACCACAATGGTATCTCCACCCAAATATACCAAATTAGTGACTCGACGAAGGTAATCGAATTTGGTGACAGATTTCTGAAGAAATTGTTTTTTGCCCATTTCGTATACTCGTATACGGTTATGTTGAGCCACAAGTATACGACCTCCAGAGAACTCACTCATGGCTGTGACTATGGAATCCACTTTGGTCTTGTGCATAAGTTGCAAAGTATCATTAACCACATTAAATGAATAAAGATGATGATGATTTGCTGAATTTGTGGTGGTGGTGGTGGGAAAAAGACTCATATCATTGCTGGTAGCCACAATCACGTGACCTTGTGCATCTAATATAATATTAGTAGCATATTCATTATTTTCAAATTCAATGCTTTGAATAACTTCTTGCTTTGTTTGATCCACAACCTGTACACAAGATGCAAAATTTCCTTCTTTTCGATAAAATCCAAATGCATCATAATATTCTTCATCAACTTCATGTTGTCCTGCATAAGGCAGCACCGTCCCCAAGTCTCCTTCTATAATCACCACCAATTTCTTATACCGAACCATTTTCTTAGGCAGGTATCGTAATTTGACCAGAGATATCTGGAATTCAGAATTCACATCAAACCCATTTTCACTTCCCACAGTGAAAATCGAAAGTGTGCGTCCCTCAATTCCAACAACACTATCTATACCTATATCTTCGGAGAAAAACGACAGGCCACAGGAAATATTGCATTCGATTAATGGAGATAAGCGCAAATTCCCCGAACTATCAAAATGACCGATCCAAGGTTTAGAAGAAATGGCCAAAACCCCAGATTTCGCTGTATTAGGTAATTTGAATGGGCGGAGGTGCACGGGTTTCGCTCCCAAGTATTTCAGTCGTGTATCTGAAAGTTTCCCACTTATATCATCCACAGCCACACGTACATAAATACCATTTTCCATACCCATATGAAGGAACAGATCAGTTAAAAGAAGTGACCTGCATCCAAACGAAAGTGCCTGTAATGTCAAGATTGAAAAACAATTATGAGGTGCTAATGAAATAACCTGCACAGAAAGGTCCGTCGAGGCAACGGCAGCAAATTTACTCTTCTTCGCAACACTAACATCAAGTGCAATGGCACTTATAGATCCATCCATCACCTGCATTCGGTCCTGATACTCAATCAATTGATCATCTTCAGGGTCAATTTCAAAGTAACATATTTCCCGATTTGATAAAGCTATGAGTACTTGTTCATTATTGGAACTGCAGTGGAGAATGGTGATTCCTGCAGGTGGGTACCAATCAGAATAAGATACCATTTTAGCTTCTCCTTCATCCAGAATAACATGACGAATACTTCTTATTCCATTCCGATGAATTTGAACAAGTGATGATTGGCCTGTTTGTTGGATTCCAAGAGTGTACTGGTTTTTCACCATTTCAGTCTGTGCTTCTTCTACCACCTCTCCAATTGAAAGCACCAGAGTAGTTTCATCTCGCTCAGATGATAAAACTAAGTACTGGTCTGTTTGAGAGCTTCTATAGAGCTTGGTAGTGTATAGAACACTAGGGGTCAGCGGTAATGATGACGAAACAAGCTGTGTGATTGGGTAGCCATGAGTGAGTGTTTTTAAGTATGCATGTGATGATAACGTCATCAATGAAGACACAGAATCCGAATTTTTTTCTTCAACAAGCTGTGCATCGTATAAAGGACCCAAAGATTCCAATATATCCACAAGAGCAAGGTTTTGGAGGCCAATGGGGTCAAAGTAGTGGACGTTTTCTGGAATGCTCTCTTGCGAAACCTGTGTAGTATCATTTTCTTCACCCAACGACTCAAACTGATAAAACAATTTATCGTTTTGAAGAGTATTGGCATAAAGAAAACCAGATTTCAAGATTTCAAAGCTATTGCATGGAGGTAAAGAGTCGAAATAAGAAACCCGGAGCTCAAAAATGTCGGGATCACGTGACGCAGTGAGTTTAAAAACGTCTCCCAACGAGCTTTGGAGAAGCACGAAAAAGTCATTTTTCTTCAACGTGTGTACATGAGCAGCCGTAATCACCGTAGATTTCGTATCACGACGAACAGGCAAGGAAACATAGACTGGGGCGGAAATTCGGGGTGCGGCCGATGATGAGTATTCTGGATCATACACAAGAAATGACTCACAACAAACCAATACACCACCAAAATGACCCGGCATAGCCACCATAAATGAAGGCAGCATCGACAGTAGTGGAAGAGATGCTTTGCGCAGGAAAAGGTGGTTTAAGCCATGGTCTAGAACGTAATAGGTGAGGCACGGGTTTTCCGGCAGTTCAGCAGTTATCTCAAGAGCAGCCCAAACAGAATTTTCATAATTTGTATCCAAGGCCACCAAGTTCGACGTCCACGTATTTTTGGCTGTGTGTTCCACCGGTGACTGCAGGAGCAGGTCTATATTGTATACCAATTTGGTGCGCTCTAAAGCAGACACCAAGACATAACGAGTCTTTTCATTAACAGCCACATATGAACATGGGGAAAAACGGGTCATGCCAGATTTGGTTATGGGCACGATATCACGTGCAACAAACATATGACTAGTCTCTTCGAACTCACAGACTGAGAGGTTACCTGAATCGGAAAGAACCACCAAGAGATCTTTATGGTTTGAGCCCAGATTACGGGCCTTAGCTATTGCAGTCACGTGAGCAAAGGCATTTTGTTTTTTCAAACGATGAAGTTTGCCCAGTTCAGTATCAGGATGATAAATGTCTAGACCAGTACTAGAAGAGACGACTATATGCAGGTCCTTCTTATTATCAGAAAACTGGCCCACAAGAGTATGAAGCGAAAGGCTTGGACTCTTAAGTGTCAAGTGGTATAAAAAGAGCGGTAGCATTGTAAAAGAAAGACCGTATGATTTAGTCTCTCAGTCAGTCAACAGCAAGTGCTAGTAGACAGTCAGTCAGTGCTAGTAGACAGTCAGTCAGTGCTAGTAGACAGTCAGTCAGTGCTAGTAGACAGTCAGTCAGTGCTATTAGTCACTATTAGCCAGAACGTCAGTCAGTGCTAGTAGACAGTCAGTCAGTAGAACTAGTAGTAAGGGACCAGTACTAGTGAGTAGTCAATACTTGTAGATAAGCAGCCAGTCAGTGCTAGTAGTAAGCCTTTTTCAGTAGCAATTGGGACTTGTAGTATTTGTAATAGGAGCAATTGAGACAAGAACTAGTACTAGTAGTCAGTCAGTAGTAATTGCAATCAGTGTACCAGTCGCTATCACTATCACTATCAGTAGTAGTCAGTCAGTGAGTCAGTAGTCAGTCAGTGTATGATTAGTGACCAGTCAGTATAACGAGTGACAAGTCAGTATGAGTAACCAGTAAGTGTATGATAAGTAGACTAGTAATAAGTAGTATTCACTATCACTATCAGTAGTAGTAGACAGTCAGTGAATAATTAGTAGACTAGACAGTATAAAGTAGACTAGTAATAAGTAGTATTCACTATCACTATCACTATCAGTAGTCAGTAGTAGTCAGTAGTCAGTAATAGTCAGTAGTCAGTAGTAGTCACTGTCAGGAGTGATTCTTGGTCGTAGTAACTGGAGATAGTAATATTAGTCAGTATTAGCAATAGCCAAAAATAGTCAGTAGTAACCGCCAGTAATAGTAGTAGTAGTCAGTTAGTAGTGGCGCTATTGGTGCAGTAGGGTTATTAGTGGCCACTGGTGTATTGATGTATTGGTGTATTGGTGTATTGGTATATTGATGGGTGATTGATTATGTCTGTGGTTTCAATACCTTGTCTAAGCCTATTATAGACTGTATGGACTCTAGACTGTATGGACTCTAGACTGTATGGACTCTAGACTGTATGGACTATAGAGTAGTATGGATTATGGAGAGACGCGAAGAGAACGATGTGAAGGTGTGCTTACCTGCAGTACCGCTTGGTCAGTAGAAAAGCCCCAGTAAAACAGTGACTCTAATTGAATAAAGTTGGTGGAAAAAAGTATAAGAGTAAACTTTAAAGGAAGCAAAATTTAATGATTTTGGATTTAAATATGACTATTGTACAAGTGAATTACAAAATTACCAAACAAGTGTTTTTTTTTTTTAAAGATTCAGGTTATATGTCTGTATACAGGATAAACAAGTGTATATACAAGATAAATTCTTATATACAAGAACCACGCTCTTATATACAAGACCACATTATTTTTTTTACATAAGTTGAGCGGAGGTGGTGAGTGGTGAGAGGTGAGAGGTGAGTGGTGTCAAGAGGTGCGCGGAACCCATCATCAGCGCATTCCGTACTATACTTTAAATCAAGCAATGGGAGCCAGGTATGTAATGCAACACCACGGATCGGGACATTTTCGGGGAATCAACCGCCCAGTTGGTTAGTGAGTTGGTTAGTATTTCGTGAGTTGGTTAGTTTTTTATTACTTTCTAGCCGGTGAGTTGGTTAGTTTCTAGCTGGTGAGTGGGTTAGTTTCTAGCTGGTGAGTGGGTTAGCTTTTAGCTGGTGAAGTGAGTTAAAGGGCCATATGATCTTGGGAATGAAACGGGAATCACGGGTATAAGTGGAGATCAAAGTCGTCCTTCCCAGGACAGTTTCATTTCATGCCCAAACTATAACTATCTGGTACCCGCTACCACTACTACCAGTACTATTACTACTAGTGCTACTACTGCTAGTAAAAGGGCTATTGCTATTACCACCACCAAAACTACTAGTGCTAGTGCTACTACCATCAGTGCCACTGGTACTACTACCAAAACCACTACCAAAACTACTGCTGCTAATAGTGCTACTAGTCCTACTACCAGTACCACCAGTACTACTAGTACTGCTACTACTAGTGCTAGTATGGGTGTACTACTTACTTTAACTACTAGTGTTGGTACCTATTGGTTCTACCATCAGTGCCAATGGTGCTACCAGTACTAAAACTATTGGTCTCAGCATGAGTATAAGTTCCTACTACTACTACGACTTTTGGTATCAGTATGAGGATTAGTATTGGTGCTACTGCTTATAGTATTACTACTAGTACCTCCTACTACCAGCACTATTCCTAGTGATAGTATGAGTGTACTACTACTACTACTTACCATAACAACTGATGGTATGAGTGTTGGTATGGGTATTAGTCGATCTAGTACTAGTGGAACTACCAACTTCTACTGATTACTATCAGTACTGGAATAGTTACTTACTATGGCTATTAGTGTTGGTATTAGTGGTGTTGGTATTAGTGGTGTTGGTGTTGATACTTGCTACTTCTACTATCACCACTAGCTATGACTAACAGAGTGATAGTGTTGGTCTAGTGTTAGCACTACTACTGGTACTACTACTGGTTCTACTACTACTACTGGTACTTCTATTATTAGTATGAGTGTTGGTGGGTATGAGTATTAGTGCTACCACTTACTACTAGTGACTAGTGACTAGTGACTACTTACTACTTATTACTGACTACTGACTGGCTACTGACTACTTACCACTAGTGACTAGTTATATAGCTATTAATAATGCTAGTACTTGATGGTTGGTACTAGACAATGCACTGTTACTGCTACTGTTACTGTCACTGCTTTTGTTGGTATTGGTATTGGTATCAGTATCAGTAAGTGTTGGTGTTGATATTGCTACTACTCCTCTTACTTTGACCATTGACACTACTCCATATCAACAATGCAGTATATTGAGATATGCTGATGATACCCGATTATTATGAACACTAATTATACTAACGGACAGCTGCAAGGACCAGAAAAAAGCATTGGCCATTTGCCTTCAAAGATCACCATGTGTGCTCATCGAGCGTAATACGCCTAAAGAGTGCTTGGAAAACCCGGAGCTTCGAAAGACACTCCCCGAGTTATGCCTGGCTAATTTCCTTGCATTCACCAAGTGCAAAAATGGATACTTCGATATGAGGAAACGGATGAGAGGAAATGCTCCGTTGTCCACGGGGAAATACGATGAGACATACGAAAAGTTGTCTAGTGGAGATTTTGACCCACGTGAGGAAATGAAGAAGTTGGAGTTGTTGAATAAGAACTTGGCCCAACAAAGGTCAGAAGCTGATGAGTGAAACTGATGGTCACGTGATATATCAACTAAAGCAATTCCGTTTAATTGAAGAGACCATTTTAGGTGAAGAGACCGGTCTATATACTGTTCTGGATGAATGAGAGACTTTGTTTTTTGGATGCTTCGAATAAAGATCTCATAAAGATATTTTGGGGGATGTGGAGATCTAGGTGGAATGAACTTTCTTATAGCAGCAGGAGGAGGTGGAGGAGGAAGAGGTTGAGTTGTACTATATGCAGACAATTATTTCCATTGGAGCCAGAGAACAATCAACCCGGCAGAAACCTGAAAAAGGAAAAAGAAGAAAATGCTAAGAATAGCGAACGAAGCTTAAGAAAATGGAGAATGGCCAAAAAACAATTATACACATATGGAAATGTGTACCCGGTGATATTGTTCATACTACTCTACCCCTAAGCCTAAGTGTTACTCATATTGGACAGTTACTACCAAACATCAAGTCTATGATCATAGCCAGACACCACCAAAATAGTCCTAGAAAGACCAAAAAAAAGAAGGAAGGAAAGCAAGGAAAGCAGGAAAAAGAGAGAAGACAGATGAGAGAGAGGAGTGTGTTATACTCTGGATTTGTTAACACCAGATCTTCAGCAATAGTTGCGATACCAGGAAAACTTATGATCATCCATGGGGTATTGAGTATTATCCAGTGGATTGTTCATCTGCAGGATATTGTGCTCATAGTCTCATCAAGATCCCTGAATTGTATACCACAGAAGAAGTGTTTACTACAGAAGTGTTTACTACAGAAGTGGTTACTACAGAAGTGTTTACTACAGAAGAAGTGGTTACTACAGAAGAAGTGTTAAGTTCAGGAGGAGAAGGAGAAGAAGAGGAGTTGTCAGTGTGCATTGAATTTGATACGAGATCAAGAGTCCGATTACCAAGATCTTACTGAGAGTCTTACAGAGTCTTACAGAGTCTTACAGAGACTTACAGAGTCTTACAGAGACTTACAGAGACTTACAGAGACTTACAGAGACTTACAGAGACTTACTGAGTTTGAGAGTCTGATAATACTGAGGATAAATATGAAACTTGATCTGAGGATTTGGGGTCTGTCATACTAGTCCCAATACTAGTCCCAATATGAATGTGAATACTCTGAGTCTTATTCGCAGTTTCAATCAAAGAGTCTGATAATGGTGAGTCTCACTAAAGTTCTTTCTAGAGTCTCACTGGGAGTCTTCCTGGGAGCCACTATGACCTCGAAGTTGACTCTTGACATTGACATTGTCGTTGTCCAAACAGCATACGCCAATGGTTCGTCCACCAAGTACGTCGAGGACGTGCTTAAAATTCCTGTGAGGTGTACTCAAAATTCCTGTGAGATGTACTCCAACCGGAGTCAAGCATTTGCATCATGAGGCAGAGAAGTACGACGTTGGAGTTTATTTCGAGGCTTATGGCCACGGAACCTTCATCTTCTCCCCAGAGGCTGAGAAGAAGATCTTCAACTACAAACGTAGCGTCCCAGAAGAGGAGGAAGTATTGGAGGTCTTGAAGCAGTTCACCAAGTTGATCAGTTCCATCAGTCTTGAGTCCAGCAACTTGATGACCAGCAAAGACTCGTTTGTCACTGCATCCGATGTGCTGGCAGCTCTGAGTAAAGAGGTGCAAATGCCGATTTTCAAAGTCTCAGGAACGGAAGAATTTGAGCCACTATGGCCTTTATTAGGAGCTTGTGATTTTTATTAGGAGCCTATGGCCTTTATTAGGAGCTTGTGGTCTTTACTGGGAGCCTATGGCCCTTATTAGGAGCTTATGACTCCTAGTAGGTTTGACTGAAAGCTTGAATACCATGACCTTGACTATGGTTTGGCGATTTGACGATTTTGAAGAAAAGGATAAATACTCGGGAACGGTATTGATATAATAGAGCGAATCCTTGGGTCTGGTTCTTGGACAGTTGATGTCAGATGATAGATTGAATTGGAAGCATATACAGGATCCATGTTCATTATTGGGAGCATATACAGGATCCACGTTCAATGTGTTTCAAAAATTGGATCAGCTTCAACCCTCAAGTCTGTTTGATGGGTTTCCCTATTGCTTTAACTGTTCGTTGAAACCTGGCTTATTGATTAGTCAAGAATATAAACCGGGGGTCACGTGACCTCTTATGGTGGGTCTGGAAATCCATGGGTCTGGAAATCGGTGGGTCTGGAAATAAAAGAGACCTTGGTATGTTTTTCAGATGTCATTGGATTGACTTTGAAATCACTGTGATATTCTGAATAGGTTGGTTTAGTATTGACTGGGGGAAACCTTTATCAATCTGAATGTACCTAGATGCAGGAAACACATTTATCCCTACAAAATCAACTTCTTTAACTGACGTTTAATTTGGTAGCATTAGAATTTACTTAAATTTGTTTCCTTTATTATATGTAGACTGTAGACATTAAATAAACTAACTGGGTAAATATCCCAAGACAGTGCTTATATGCAGGAAAACACTAATTCATTACGTATACATCAATACATCTATACATATTAATTTTGCGATATCGTTCCCTTGGTTGAAATATATACTTGGTGTTATAAAGATAATAGAGGATTGTTCTTTTTTTTCTTTATAGTTCCTATTACTGGTGTACGGATGTGTTGCACGTGATTAAAATCACGTGAACCATAGTGGCTATGGTCCTCGCGATAGCACGTTTCTCAATATTGCTTTGTTAATACCCATTGTTCGGAGTTACAAGACTAAGTTATTACGACACGCCTTCTTTGGCTTCTACAATTTGTCCGGAAGAACAGTGTTTATTGAATACCTAATACGGCATTTAAGAGTCATGAGTTGCGCGCTTTATACCTTGGCGTAACTATCGTAGACAATTCCCTTTCCCAGGGGGAATTGGGCCAATAAGAATCTAACATGGAGGTCGTACCAGGACCGGGGGTAGCCTATCAACGAAGCTAGTTAGGTAGTGCACGTGCACCCAAGATTCATACCTGGTTGCCGTACCCGCCCTAAGATAATCCAATAAAACCCAAACCCGTTCTGCCTTCCCAGGGACAGCGGGAGAAACCCACGACTAGAAAAACTCCCACCTGGCCATTCAGCCTGGTTTGCGAGTTCGGGGTTCGAACTCGCGACACCGTAGCCCTGACAATGTACCGATACACCAAAAAGTGTACCGGTACGAATGAAATTTTTTCAGGGTATTGGGAGGCGCACGAAGAAATATAAAACATGCGTGGTGCACGGGTTTCGTTCTTTTGTTTCGTTCTTTTCTCAGTACTCATTGACAATAACACCATAATGGTCATTTAGATTTTCTAAATTATTGGCCATAAATCCCAAACACTAAATGCTTAGTATAATTGAACTTTTGAATATAATCCATATTCGCAAAAAACGGTTCAGAAGAACCAAACTTAGTCAAAGGTAGCATTATTGAGTATTGCACGATCAAAGGTTAAAAGTCACCCAATACTTTCCCCAAAGTTTGAGCCATAACGAATTCGAATTAAGCTTATCAGACGAAATAGACTGGTCCTTAGAAATTTCCATTTCCATCGTCTATAGGAACATTTCTTCTTGGATAGAAGAGACTAGCCATTTATAGTTGACTGGCTTCAAAATCAAGTCCATAGAACAAAATCTCCTTCTGATTGGGTAATAGATTTCCAATAGAAACCTATACCAAAGCAGCACACTATTCTTTTTCACTGTCTATACTTCACCAGGTCAGCACTGAATGATAAGTTGGATTGAGTAGAAGGATTGAGGAGTGGAGTCTGGGATTTCAGAATGGACATTTTGGGGATTGGAAATGGACATTGGATTTGGGGATTGGGGGATGGGGGATTGGATTGGATATAGCATTCTGGGATTCCTTGATTTTGGAATCCACTGAATATCCCATATCATTGGATGACTGGACACCACGATTGTAGCTTGACATAATGTCACGCGGGACGTGCTGCGCGATCTCGCATGTGCATGCGTTTGCAGCCAGACACCTTTGGCCACTCGTAGCACCAGGAGATAACTCCATAGAAATTTCAAAAGGCGGATTGGGAATCGTTTGGAGTGGTTCACAATGGTAAGGAGATGTAACATTTTTTGGAAGGGAGGGAGGGGATTCGGGAAGGATGTTCATGGAAGGATGTTCTGGGAGTGCACGCTTGATTCACGTGCTCTGCGTCGCGTGAACCCGCCACCATCAATGTAACCTCCACGTATTTTTGCTCTTCCTCCACACCCCAAATCATCCTCAGCAATGCCCATCCAATCCACCTTAGAGTCTGACCGCGTCCAGGAGCTCGACTCATTGCTCAAGCTCATCCACCCTCGTATCATTGAGTACGTTGCATCCGCCGATCCCGGCTCACAGCTGTACCAGGCCACCTCGTTGGGCACGTACCATGAGCCACAGCAATTGAAGCAGGTGTTCTCAGCCCAAGATGACATTTTTGAGACCGGCTTAAAACATGACCAGAACCAACTCTTCAAGCATATTGATAATGTTCTCAAGTACTCGGTCAACACCTGGAACCCCGGTTTCTTGGACAAACTCTATGCCTCCAACAACCCAATTGGTGTGATCAGCGATATTATACTATCGATTCTTAACACCAACTCGCACGTGTACACCGTGCTGCCAGTGCTTTCGGTGGTGGAAAACCAGATCGGCCATAAGTACGCCCAAATGTTTTTCGGCGCTGACGCAAAGACCTGTGGCGGCTTGACATTTTCCGGAGGCTCTTGGTCCAACATCACCGCCATGCACATGGCTCGTGCCATCAAGTTTCCCCAAACCAAAACAGAAGGCAACCAAGGACACAAGTTTGCCGTGTACACCTCCAAACACTGTCACTATTCGGTGGAAAAGTCCGCCATTTTGTTGGGTTTGGGAAGCGACAATATCTTCAAGGTGGGCGTCAATGACGATGGTAGTATGGATACACAGGCCCTTGAACAGACCATTGTGCAGTCGCAGAAGGACGGCTTCACGCCTCTTTTCATTAATGCCACGGCTGGAACCACCGTTTTCGGCCTGTACGACGATCTTTCGGCACTCAGTGCCATTGCCAAGAAGTACGACATGTGGTTGCACGTGGACGGATCTTGGGGAGGAAACGTGATTTTCTCCGAAAAACAAGCCTTCCGATTGGCCGGTTGTGAGCTCGTGGACTCCATTACCACTAATCCACATAAGATGTTGGGAGTTCCCACCACGTGTTCGTTTCTTTTGGTGCCCAATGTGGCAGTGTTTCAAACGGCCAATTCGCTCAAAGCTCCGTACCTCTTCCATGGACGTGAGTCGGATGAGGAAAACTATGATTTGGCCGATGGAACCTTGGGATGTGGCCGTAGAGCAGACTCGTTCAAGTTCTATTTGGCCTGGCTCTATTATGGACTCCAGGGCTTAAGGGAGCGGGTAGACCATGCATATGCCATAGTGGAATATTTTGTGGAGAAAGCCCGCCTGACTCCGGGCTTCAAGCTCGTCACCACCCAGCCCCAGTGTTTGCAGGTGTGTTTCTATTATGTTCCAGAAAAATTCGAGGGAACCGACTATACTTCGATAACACGCTATGTGTCGCGTGAGTTGCATAGCCGGGGCCGTTACTTGGTGGACTTTTCGCCCAACCCAGATGACAACACACATGGCGAGTTTTTCCGGGTGGTATTTAACTCGCCCATTTTGACTGATGCAGTGGTCGATGATTTGGTGCTGACCATTGTGGACGTAGCCTCCGAGATGTAACGTCAAACACCATTGATATTGACATTGATACTGAGATCATCAACATCTTTGATATAGACACGGATATTTTAAAATAGACACTGATGGAATCGAACTACCACATTATCATTGAGCTCTTGATATGATTGATATGATTGACATTCCATTAACACTTGACATCATTGATTTTTAGTATCATTGGTATCATTGACACAGACATTTGGCGAAATCCATAGCATCATTCACACAAAAATTTATACCATTATTGACCTCTCAAAATTATTCACTTATTTCAATCCACCATTGACTTCTTTATATTGATACCGATTCTTTTTTCAATTGGTAGCATGGACAGTAGGTATCCTTTAGCACATAATGGATCGGCATGTTAAACGATTATGGCGGCATTCTTATGTGGTTGGATATTTTCTTCAAGATCAACATTTGGCCGGAGTATGCAGTATGGAGCCCTTGTGATCTTATCATCATGTAAAATGTCACATGTGGGTATTTCTAAACCCAAACCATCAAACCATCAAACCATCAATTCAACAATTCCTGATAGAGGAACCGAGACAAGTAATTGCATGACTCGGGTATTCATCTCATTGAATATACTTCAAACAAACGAGCCAATGCCCTTAAGCACATTCATAGATTGACACCACTGTATCACAGATTGACCAATAGATTCATATATTGACATCATTAGATTCATATATTGACACCATTAGATTCATGTATTGACACCGGTGTATTCACAGATTGACACCACTGTACCACAGATTGATACTAGTAGATTCACATATTCACACTAGTGTATCCAAAGACAGATAGTAGTAGATCCACAGATTGATACTCCATTATTTTCTAAAGTAGCAGCACTTGGGGGTAAACTTAGAGAAGTCGTACCCCTATTAGAAACCCGAATGTCAGGATCATTCGGTCGCAAAGAAAAGTGAATGGAAAAAGGTGAAGGAAAAAAAAGGGAGTAGAAAAAGTAGGAGTGGCTAGCGGGGATACGCGTGCTTTTATATTCTTTTGATATGAGGGGAAGTGGCGTTCACCCTTTATGCGTGTGCATGGTGTTGGGCGCCATGTTTCAGGTTTTGCAGCCACCCGCGAAAGTGTCCGCGAAAGTGTATAAATAGACGGTCCGCACCACGTAAAAAAGAGAAGTGATTTTTTTACATGACCAAATAACATGACTAAAAACGTGACCAGAAACATAACTAAAAACGTGACCAGAAACATAACTAAAAACGTGACCAGAAACATAACTAAAAACGTGAACAGAAACATGACCAAGAACGTGAACAGGAAACAAGACCAAAAAAAAAACATGATAAGAAGAATTATCTTACTTCTGAATAGTACTAGATTTATTGTTACAAATGTGAATGATTGATGATTGATGATTGATGATTGATGATTGATGATTGATGATTGATGATTGATGATTGATGATTGATGATTGATGATTGATGAATTGAATGGGCTAGTAACAAATAGTAGTTACTTTAGTATAGAGTGGTACTATAGTATACAGTAATATAGAGTGTTTACTTTACTTTAGAGTGAATGGTTTAGTAAAGAGTCATATAGAGTAGTAATTTAGTATATAGTTTTTAGTCTAGAGTATAGTAGTATAAAGTAGTATAAAGTAGTATAAAGTGTTTATTTTACTTTAGAGTGGTTTAGTCTAGAGTATAGTAGTATAGAGTCATATAGGGTAGTACTATAGTGTGGAGTAGTTTAAAGTAGTACTATAGTATGGAGTAGTGTGTAGAGCAGAGTCGAGGGGAATATAGTAGTAATGTAGTGTATAGTAGTAATTTAGTGTATAGTAGTAATATAGTGTATAGTAGTAATATAGTGTATAGTAGTACTTAAGTGTATAGTAGTACTTAAGTGTATTTTAGTCTGGAGTACTATAAAGTTGTACTATAGTATTATGGAGTGACCACTTTAGTAGTATCTAGTCTAGTGTATAGTCGTGTATAGTAGTAAAAAAGTACCTTAGTCTATAGTGGTGTATAGTAGTTACTTTAGTCTAAAGTGGTATAGAGTTAAATAGAGTAGTAAAACGTAAAACTATAGTTTATAGTAGTACTTAGTTTAGAGTAGATTAATATAGAGTAGTTTAATGTAGAGTAGTTTAATATAGAGTAGTTTAATGTAGAGTAGTTTAGTATAAAGTATTGTAGTGTATAGAGTAGAATCTAGTAGTATACAGCAGATACTCTTAGTGCAGAGTATTATTGAGTAGCACTATAGTATAAAGTAATATAGAGAACCGTAGAGTAACACTATAGTATAGAGTAGCACTATGGTATAAAGTAGTATAGAAAACTGTAGAGTGGTAATATAGTGTAGAGTGGTACTATAGTATAAAGTAGTACTATGGAATAAAGTAGTACCATACTATAAAGTAGTAGGGAGTAGTATAGAGTAGTACTTTAGTGGTTACTCTAGTGTATAGTATTATAGAGTAGTATGGAATAGACAGTATTGTGTAGAGTATTATAGAGCAAATAATTCAGTATAGAGTAGTATAGAGTAGTACTTTAGTAGAGTAGTACTTTAGTAGAGTAGTATAGAGTTTAGAGCACTACTTAAGTCTATAGTGGTGTAGAGTCTTATAAAATAGAGCCATAGCTCAGAGTATTCTAGAGTAAATAATTCAGTATAGAGTAGTCCCATCGTAGTTACTCTAGTGTATAGTGTTAGAACCGCCATAGGTAGACACACTACCCATCGGTAATTTAGAGCCTACGAAAGTCGATTAGTCAGTTACTCGCCTCTGATTCTTACTAATTGGTCTTTTGATTACTCGTTTCGTTTATTACTCGTTTCTTTTGCTGACCAAATGCAGTGCACTCCTGCATTAGACACTGTATGACCAATAATATGAAGTCATCTCATCTCATCGGCTTAGCTCATCGCTTGATTTTACCAGATTATTATATAAATAGCTCAGATTCCTCGTTTGAGGAATCATCAATGAATATAGATAACTAGAGTACCTGACGTCACAAGAATCTAACAGTATTATAAAGTATTATATAGTATTATAGAGTATTATATAGTATTATAGAGTATTATATAGTATTATATAGTATTATATAGTATTATAGAGTATTATATAGTATTATAGAGTATTATAGAGTATTATAGAGTAGTGTTGAATAGAGTCGAGTATTATAGAGTAGTACTATAATCGGAAGTGGTATAGAGTAGTAGAGAGTGATATAGAGTGATATAATGTACAGTAGTATGAAGTAGTGATTTATTGTATAAGGTAATATAGAGCTAGAGGAAGAGACTTATATCAGACAGCCAGAAGGGGTTATGTTCGAAAAGGAAAAGAGCTTTTAGTCAGTCCTTAGATTAAGGAATTCTTTATATGGATTGAAGCAGGCCCCTCATGGGTGACACCATCAAGTCATTCACAAGGTCATTCACAAGGTCATTTACAAGGTCTTTCACAAGGTCATTATGGGGTTCGGTTTCAAAAGATGTGTATCTCGGAACCATGTGTGTGTATTATTAGCATCACAATGAGAAGTTGCTTATGATTGCAGTATATGTTGATGATGATATATTCTTACTACTTGATGCACCTATCATAATTCTTGAAGTACTACAATCATTATCACGTTGTATAACTTTAGGTATATATGACTATGCCAAGTACATGATTTAGGACCAGCTAACATTAGTTAGCACCATGCGTGTATTAGTCAGTACATCAGTCCATTCGTACAGTCAGTACAGTCAATACAGTCAGTACAGTCAATTAGTACATTAGTCCATTAGTACATTAGTACAGTCAGTACAGTCAGTACAGTCAGTACAGTAATATATTAGTACAGTAGTCAGTACTGGTGGTCTTCGGAGATATTAGTAGGTATAGATGTATAGTGGTTCGTATTATTCTATAGTAGTGGGATTGGTAATAGTGACTAGTGACTAGTGACTAGTGAATAGTAGTAGTGAGTAGTCAGCACAGTAGTCAGCACAGTAGTGAGTAGTGAGTAGTGACTAGTGACTAGTGACTAGTGAATAGTAGTAGTGAGTAGTCAGCACAGTAGTCAGCACAGTAGTGAGTAGTGACTAGTGACTAGTGACTAGTGACTAGTGAATAGTAGTAGTAAGTAGTAAGTAGTAAGTAGTAAGTAGTAAGTAGTAAGTAGTAAGTAGTAAGTAGTAAGTAGTAAGTATAACCTATTGTGAAACCCATTTTAGTGGACTTGACTTTTAGTTTTGCAGCCAATACGTATACCATGAACCAGTATGAACTGAGGATCCGCACCCACCGTGCTCTTCTTCATCCCAACTACTAGATTTAATGACTATCACTCATCATCACCAATTACCAATTACCAATCACCAATCTTGGACCAGATAATTCATGTGTGAAAAAGGTGATGTCGAAACTCTTTAACAAATTCAACATGAACGATAAGCTAAAGGAGTATGGGAAAGGAGGGAGGGTTACGGAATACTTACACACCCGGGAAGCACAGAAAACACAGAAAACACAGAAAACACAGAAAACACAAGGAACGTCTTTAAGTGCTTTTAGAGGAAGAACAGGAACAAAGTTGTGATGAATCTGAATACAAATCAATCGTGGACAAACTTAGTTGCTGCAAATACAGTGAGACCGGACATTACAGTGAGACTGGATATCTCATATCAAGCTCTAAACTTGGCAAGGTATTATTTTTGAAGGAACCTAAACCAAAGCATAAAAAGGCTGCATGCATGATTTTGAGATACGTATTGCAAATTCCAACAAAGAGAATTAATGTTCAAAAGAGCAAAGGAAACTCCTCCAAATCAGATCCATCAAGTGTTTATGCTGATCTCATCTGTATTGAATATTTTCTTGCTTCTTTATATTCACCTATTTCTAAAGCCCTAACTCTTCTATTTTGATAATAAAAATAGTCAGGATTTCTTTTTCTATTCTTCCCTATTTCAAAGTTTGTTTTTATTTCTTCCATATATTTATCAAAAGCATGTAATATTATATTATATAATATTGGACTTAATACACTTCCTTGAGGAGTACCTTTTTTGATATTGAAATAGTTCCATTTTCCATTTTTATACATACACGTATACATTTTATATAATAATGCTATTGTCAAATGACAATTTATATGTTCATTAATATAATTCATTAATATATTATGTGGTATACCATCAAAACATTTAGTGATATCCCCTTGTATTACTCATTTATATCTTGAACCTGTTAAATATAAGTCTTTAAGAGCTGTATGTAGGGATCTTTTTGACAAAAAGAATGTCAAAATGCTCAATGATGAGGAAGATGTTCAAGTGTTTATGGATGCTCATTTAGAAACAAATACAGAAACACAATAATCTAGATCAGCTTATTTAATTATGTTTAATTGGGAGGTTCAATATCATTGTCGTATCATGGACATATCATGGTCGTATCATTATCGTATCATTGTCGTATCATTATCGTATCATTGTCGTATCATTGTCGTATCATGGTCCTCAAAGTTGCTAAAGACCATAGCGGCATCGACCACTAAGGCAGAGCTCTTTGAACTCTTTCAAAGCAGCCACAGAGAGAGCGAGAGAGAGAGAGGCAATATGGTTTAGGAATGTCATATCATAAAAGAATTGAAGGTATAGTAACAAAGTAACACAATGAAGATTTTAGAGAGTATTCTGGAGTAGTCCAAAGTAGTCCAAAGTAGTCCAAAGTAGTCCAAAGTAGTCCAAAGTAGTCCAAAGTAGTACTATAGTATTATAGAGTAGTATAGAGTAGTATAGAGTAGTATAGAGTAGTATAGAACGCTTTAGTAAGAGTAGTTATTCATAGTAGTGTAGAGTAGACTATAGGTTAGAGTAGACTATAGGTTAGAGTAGACTATATGTTAGCAGTATATAGTAGTACTTTATTGTATAAGTTAGTATGGAGCATTATAGAGTATTCTGGAAGAGTCCAAAGTAATACTATAGTATTATAGAGTATTACAGAGTACTTTAGTAAAGAGTAGTTATTTTAGTAGTGTAGAGTAGACTATAGTTTAGTAGTATAGAGTAGCACTTTATTTTATAAGTTAGTATAGAGTAGTATAGAGTAGTGTGGAGTATTACAGAGTACTTTAGTAGGTAGACTATAGGTTAGAGTATTATGGAGTAATGGAGCAATACTATAGTATAGAGTACTTTAGTATAGAGTACTGTAGTATAGAGTACTTTAGTATAGAGTAGTTGAAAGTACAGTTTGTTAGTTTAGAGTTATATTTGTTGATGATTCATTAAGAAGTGGAACTGTGAGGAACCGTGGGCGGGATTGAATACATAATTGAGAGAAACGTGGCGTCGATATAACCTCTCTTCTAGAACAATGGTGAGGATATCAAATTATAAAGTGAGTTGTCAATTGATACCCTTTTCAACCATGGAACGGCGTTTGCAATAACCATTGTTAGATTTGAAAATAGGAATTTGATTATCTCCAGATCTAGTATCCTACCTATAGTACATCTAGCAATAGTATCGAGTAGTTACTTTAGTATATGGTAGTTATTCTATTGTGTGGTAGTATAGACTAGTCTATGGTAGTTATTTTATTGTATGGTAGTATAGAGTAGTCTATGGTAGTTATTCTATTGTGTGGTAGTATTCTATTGTATGATATTCGAAGGTAGACTTTAACTAAGGTCATGGTCTCTCCACTAAGAAATAGTTTTTTAGGTTGGTCAATTGGATACTTTAGTAGCCCAAAAACGGACAAAACAGAAAAAACTGACAGAAAATGGAACATCAGAAATATTGTAGTAACAGAAACAAAGAGCAAAACAAAAAAACGGAACATTAGAGATAACTGGGAAACCCGGAAAATCTGTACATTCACTTACCATGCACTCCCAATAGAAATGCTAATGAATGTTAATGTGTTAGATTCTTGAATTACGTCTAATACTGGGAGTTATGTTCATTCGTTGATGGATTCCCAATAAGTGGGAATCCGACTAATTATGTAGCTAGCCAGTGAATACCGGAGGTTCAGGCAGGGCAGTTAAACGCCATGTCACGAGGTAAGGTGAATCGATGAGCCCAAGTCTCGGGTTAAGGTGCCTTGGGTGAGTCACTGGCATTCGTAGGCTCTAGAAATACCACGGTGGGTAGTGTGTCTACCCATAGTAGGTCTAACATAATGAATGATAAATGTTAAATGATAAATGTCAATAAATAATGAGGCATCTTTAAACCAATTCTGAGCAATTGTAAAGTCAATTACCTATAGAGTGATAATACATACTTGAGGAGAAAAGACAATAAGAAAAGAACAATCGCAGAATCAGAGAATCAGAGAATCAGAGAATCAGAGAATCAGAGAATCAGAGAGTCAGAGAATCAGAGAGTCAGAGAATCAGAGAGTCAGAGAGTCAGAGAATCAGAGAGTCAGGAGAGGGCAAATACTTGTTTCCACATGCCACTTTGACTCATCAAAGCAAACAATGAAATTAATAAAAGAAGTAAATAAAAAGAAATAAAATAAAATAAAATAAAAAAAGCAAACAATGAAATGAAATGAAAAAAAAGTAATAAAATAAAATGAATTTGAATAATTATATTCAATTCCTGCATACTACTCGGAACTAGCGTATCATTATTTATATGATTGCGGAACACTAGTCCGAAATGATATGTTGCACCCATCCTCTCCTCCCTCTCCTCCCGCTCCTCCCGCTCCTCGTAGATATAGTGAGTTTCAAAAACTATTCAAGCCAAGGGGCAAAATGATGTTTAGAGCCAGAAGTAGTAAATAAAAATTCAATAACTCAATAATTCAATAACTCAATAACTCAATAACTCAATAACACAATTACTTTTTGTACCCTTTCACAGAGTCTTCTTATATCAAATCACACAATATTTCACACACCAACCATTATTAAAATTCAATCAAAATTAATTATAATTCAATTAAAATTTAAAGTTTTGTCAATTCTTCAATCTCAAGGCTGGTTTGTTTTGTTTTTTGGATTTTGGAAAAACACTGTACTATTTTTTGTATGGGTGCTGGAAGTTAGGTGCTGGAAGTTAGGTGCTGGAAGTTAGGTGCTGGAAGTTAGGTGCTGGAAGTTAGGTGCTGGAAGTTAGGTGCTGGAAGGCAAGGAAGGGGCGAGTGTGCGAGAGTGTGCAAGTGAGAGTGTGCAAGTGTGCGAGTAAGTGAGTTCAAGTGTGCGAGTAAGTGGGCAAGTAAGTGCGAGGGAACGAAACGAAACAAAACCACCATTGCAATTGATCATGGATACCTGTATAGAGTGCGCGGTCTTAGCATTAGTCTCTTTCAATGCAACCGTCTTCTGCAGCGAAAAAAAAAAAAAAAAAAAAAAAAAAACGAAAAAAAAAAGAAAAAAAAAAAAAAAAAAAAAAAAAAAAAGGAAAAAAAAAAAAAAAAAAAAAAAAAAAAACGAAATAATAAAGAAAAAAAAAGAAAAAAAAAAACGCCGCATAGGTTGCATTTTCCCCACATTGCAACCGCTAAGAACTTTGGCACTTTGATTCCAAAAATGGATCCTTTCGGAGTTGCACCCGGGTTTAGCGATTTCAATTCTCGCGGACTGCACTCAAGCCTACCCACGCCCCTATCCATCCCCCATCTCCCCCCCTTCCCCAATGCGGCCTCAACCAAGTATCTCTCTCTCTCTTTTGTTTTGTTTGTTTTTTTTGTAAAACTCCTCTAGTTCTTTATTCATCCAAATATCTCTTTGGGAATATTATATTGTTATTGTAAAATGAATCTAAACAAAGCGGGCCGGTTTCGCTTGAATATACAGGTTAAAGTTTCCCGGAAAAAACAAAATACAAAAAACATGAGACAAAAGACATGAGACAAAAGACATAAAACAAAAAACGTGAAAACCTAAAACATAAAAAAAAAACAATGACTAAATTTTAAAACCGGAAAAAAAAGGCGTGCACGTGACTTCCATTATTGGGTCACGTGATGGTTTCAAATGCGTTTTAAATGCGTTTCAATTATGTTTCAGTTTTGGTGGTTCAATTTCAGTTTCGGTGTTTTAGATTTTTTAAATCCCGGAGATTAAACCAATAAATTATTTACCTGAATATGGTGTGCTTTTTTTTTTTTTTGGTGTTGTTGTTGTTGTTGTTTTGATTTTTTGGCTTCTTGACTTTTCCATATTTTGGCCTTTTCGTCTTTTCGTCTTTTCGTCTTTTCGTCTTTTCGTCTTTTCGTCTTTTCGTCTTTTCGTCTTTTCATCTTTTCATCTTTTTGGTCTTTGGTCTTTGGTTGGTGTTCTAGTGCAAGGTCCCTGAATTGGCGGGTAATCTGAGGTACCATTTTTTTTTTCCTGAAATGGTACCCCATTCTATCTGCAGGACAAGACCAGTGCTCATGAACAGTTTAAAAAAAAAAGCTTATCTCTGGGTCACGTGATGGTTGTCTTTTTCTTTTTCTTTTTCTTTTTCTCTTTCTTTTCTTTTTTTTTTTTTTGAGATACAGGAACATGAGGTTTTAGCAAAGCCAAAGCCAAAGCGAAAGTTAAAGCGAAAAAAAAAAAAAAAAAAAAAAAAAAAATTAAGGTCAACAATTACATAGAAAAAAAAAACATCGGAATAGTTATGAGGAGGTTATGGGGCGAAGAAATAAATCCGGAAATATAATTTAAGAAAAGGAATTTTGCGGAATCCTCAGTGAATAATGAGCCAGCGGACCTCGTTCCGGAAATATCCACTCACAACGCAGACGCATGACAGCGTCGAAAGTTGCCCCATGTGCGACAAGCCCGTCAATCAGCATCAGGAGTTGAGATTGGTAAGGCATCAAAGTTAGGTAAGGTGCGGAAAAAAAAAATACACCCACCCACCCATCCACATACATACATACATACATACATACATCAGAGTACCATGAGTCCCGCGGAATCCTACAAATGAGAAAACACCCCTCTTATCAGGTATATGCAGGAAATGCAACCTTGTATTTTCGCTTACCCCAGAATCAGCGTCTACAGGCTATCAGTAGCGCGCGGCTTTTCTGTGCGATACCGACTTGACATATATAAAGGTCTTAGATTCCCCCGCCCTGCTACTCTCCTCTCTCCTTTCCTCACACGATCTCTTACTTTACATTAATATATATATATATACATATTTATATTTATACTTATACTTCTATATATATTTACATCACTCACTTGTCTATTTATCATTCATGTCAGATAAACAACAGGCTACTTTGGTGGTGGAATCAGGCAGCAGCAGTGCCGAAAATGCGGTGCATAATGAGCACTTGGAGTTGGTCCGCCATGATTGGAAAGATATTGAAGCCACAGGGCTTTGGTATAATAAACGCTTTGTTTCATGGATTCCTCCTTATTCACATTCGATGGTTCAGATTGTCATCATGTCTTTTTGTATATTCTTGACTCCTGGATGTTTTAATGCTATTACTGGAATTGGAAATTCGGGAATCAGTGATCCTAAAGTGGCTGATAATGCTAATGTGGCGTTATATTCAACTTTTGCTACGATTGGAGCTATTGGAGGTGTGATTTGCAATGTCATTGGTGTACGGGCCTGCTTGATGTTTGGTGGAACTGGTTATGTCATGTATACCATTTCACTTTTGGTATTTCATTATAAGCAAAATGCAGGCTTTTGTATTTTTGCTGGTGCTTATTTGGGAGTATGTGCATCTTTCACATGGGCAGCTCAAGGTTCCATTATTATGTCCTATACTTCTGAGGATAAAAAAGCTACTGCACTTATGGTATTCTGGGTGATCTTTAATTTTGGAGCAGTGATTGGATCCATTATTCCTTTGGCTCAAAATATGGAGGTGGGTGTTTCTAAAGTCAATGTGGGTTCTTATGTGGCATTTATTGTACTTATGACCTGTGGAGTTCTCTTGGCTAGTTGCTTATTGCCCATGGATAAAGTATATAAATCCGATGGACTGAAAGTGATTGCTAAGAAGTACCCTAAGTTACAGGAGGAACTTCGGGGAATGCTCCGGGTTTTAAAGACCGAACGCAAGATCTACTTCCTTTTCCCTATGTTTTGTGCATCCAATTGGTTCTACACTTACCAATTTAACGATTTCAATGGAGCTAGGTTCACTGTTCGTACGCGTTCTTTGAACTCACTTCTTTATTGGGCCTCCCAAATGTTAGGTGCTATTTTGTTAGGACTGGTTTTGGATTGGAAACGCTTTTCAAGACCTGTAAGAGCAAGAATTGGCTGGGGTGTATTGTTCATTACAGGGATGGCCATTTGGGGTGGAGGTGTGAAGTTCCAAATGGGAGTCACTAGAGAAAACGTTAAAGATTTAAGGATGATTGATTTCAAGGATGGTGATTATATTGGTCCCATGTTCTTGTATATGTTCTATGGAGGATTTGATGCCATTTTCCAATCATTTATTTTCTGGGTCTTAGGCACATTTTCCAATAACCCTAAGAAAGTGGCTCTTTATGCTTCTTTCTATAAAGCTTTACAATCTGCTTTTGCTGCTATTGTATGGCGTTTGGATGCTTTGGAACATAGTTACATGGCCATGTTTGCCAGTTCTTGGGGACTTGTCATTGGTTCATTATTGATTGCTGCGCCTGTGGTATTATTCCGGGTCACAGAAACCACTGATGCTGAGGAGGATGGCTTGTTGGATATCATGGATGATACTGAGCTTAAATCCGTGGCCTCCAAGCATGTGGAGAAGGTTTAGCCTGGAGTCCTAGACACTCAAGCATACTGATTTGAAGAACAGACAAGTGGAGAAACAGGAAAGTTATTGGACAGACAGAAAAGTGGAGAAACAGACAACTTTTGGACAAATTGTTAGAGGCACGGTTAAAGATGTGGATCTGTTAGACAAGATATAGACAAAAAGACTGATCCAGGACTTTGAGTCACTCTGCATGAAATCCAACTACTCAGTCAAGTCTTTAAGTTACTGTCACTCTAAGTCTTTAAGTTACTGTTACTCTAATTTGCTGTCACTGTCATGATCAAAGTTTCGCCAAGTTGGGTCATTCCGAACACTGGATGTTCGGAGTTTCGATGTCATAGTCACTAGACTATGGACCAAAGTCTACAGAAGACTAACTAATAATCCACGGATTAGTCTTCCGTTGTTAATATACTCGTAGTCACTCCTTAAATTTACGTAAGGTATAAATACACTATGATTAGATCTCATAGAGCTTTGCAATGCCAATTATACTAGGTACTGACTATAGTAAGTAAGTTTATAGTAGGTACAACTAAACTTTAGACACATTGTACTAGATACTCATTATGAAGAGATACAGAGACTACACTAGATATAAATTACATTAGGTACTGATTATAGTAGGTATGATTAGAGTGGGTATGATTAGAGTGGGTATGATTAGAGTGGGTATGATTAGAGTGGGTATGATTAGAGTGGGTATGATTACATTAGGTACTGAAATACTTAATACTGATACACTGGGTACACATTCTACTACATTCAGAGACTATACTCGATACAGATTCCACTAGATATAAATCATACTACGTACTTATAGTAGGTACTCATTAGACTAGGTAAAATTACACTATGACCAGATCATATATAATCCGATTTTACTAGATACACATTCCACCAAATATAAATTATACTACGTTCTTATAGTAGGTACTCATTATACTAGGTACTGTTCATACTAGGTATAAATACACTATACACCGATACGCTAAACACAGCCTATTTTATACTAGGTACTCATTATACTATGACCAGATCATCTTTAATCAGATTATACTGGGTACACCATTTAGGTACTGATACACTATAAACAAATTAGAATATAGACAGATTTTACTAGATATACATTATACCAGATACACTAATAGTTATAGGCAGATACACTATAGTCAGATCACACTATAGGCAAATACACTCTAGACAGGCTATACTAGGTACAGAGACTACAAGTCATTAGATTTGAATTAAATATACTCACATGATAGTAGGTACTGATTATAGTAGGTACTGATACACTATAGAAAGATACATTAGGTACACATTATACTGTACACACATTATACTAGGTACTCATTACACTAAGTACTCATTATACTAGATACTCATTATACTAGTATCTTACATTCTTACACTATAGTATGTGTATTTACACTATACACAGATAACTAGATACAGATTTTACTAGATATACATTATACTAGGTACACATTAACTAGTTACTGATTATATTAAGTACGTTTATACTAGGTACCGATTATATCACGTACGTTTATACTATGAACAACTACACCAGGTACACATTACTAAATACACATTATATTGGGTACTAATAAGCTATGGGTAGATGGACTAGGTAAACATTATGTTAGATACAGAGACTACACTTGATACAGATTCCACTAGATATAAATTTGACTACGTACTGATTATACTATAGAGATTATACTATAGACAAATTGTACTAGGTACAGCTTATTTTATACTAGGTCAAGTACACTATGAATTGCTCACATATAATCAGATTATACTAGGTACACGTTATGGTAGTACAGAGACTATACTAGGTACTGATACACTACAGGAAGATCACACTCTAGTCAGATTATAGTACGTACTTATAGTAGGTACTGATACACTATAGACAGATACACTAGGTACACATTATACCAGATACACATCATGATAGATACAGAGCCTACACTAGATATAAATTGTAATATACTCACATGATAGTAGGTACTGAATATAGAAGGTATAATTATAGTAGGTACTTATAGTAGGTACTTATAGTAGGTACTTATAGTAGGTACACATTATAGTAGGTAATGATAACATAGATACTGCTACACTAGGTACACATTAAACTAGGGGCACATTATGTTAGCTAATGATATACTATAGGCAGATACACTAGATATAAATAATACTACGTAAGTATATTATGTACACATACTAGATACACATAATAATAGGTACAATTACACTATAGAGATTATACTATAGACCGATGGTACTAGGTACACCTGATATTCTACAAGGAATACTTTATCAGGTGTTGCATATGAAGTATAACATCTTACTATAACCAAGTGAGATGCACTGACTGACTATTCACCTTAGTCTATTCTTCCTCCCGACTCTCTACTCTTCCCCCAGACTATATACTAGAGTCTCTAGACTATACTAGAGTCTCTAAACTATACTAGCTCTCTAGACTATACTAGAGTCTCTAAACTATACTGGAGTCTCTAAACTATACTAGCTCTCTAGACTATATTAGCTCCATAGACTATACTAGCTCTCTAGACTATACTAGACTTTCTAGACTATAACTCTCTAGACTATACTAGAGTCTCTAAATTATACAGCCTTCTTTTGTGACTTCAGACATATTTAAGAGTATATCGATGGAGAAGGAAACCAAATTGGCATTCCATCCCTCTCTTCAGGACGAAATACTTAATTCCAAAAACAAGAATCAACACTCTTGAAGCGGAGGTGATAGAAAAAGATGCGTCTTTACATAGTCTTACTGAAAATACTCCAAACCAACCTCTAGAGTAGATTTATGAATACAGAATGTTGAATTTTAATGGTGGTTGGTATGTGAAACATTATGTCATTTAATTTCAAAGACTTAATAAAGGGTCAAAAAACTTTGTGAGTTATTGGGTTGTTTAATTTTGCTAGTTTGGGCTGTAAGCATTTTGTCCCATGGTTTGAATACTTTTGAAAATCACTGTACATAGTCTTACTGAAAAATTTTGGTAGTATCGGTTGATGCATACCAAGAACATCACCACTATTATTCTATTGAAGTTATTCTAGTGAAGTCTTTGAAGTCACATACTCTCAAGACACTAAAACGTATACTACGTTAGGTACAGTTTATACTAGGTTCTAGCTTATACTAACACAACTTATACTAACACAGCTTATACTAACACAGCTTATACTAACACAGCTTATACTAACACAGCTTATACTGGATACAGATAAAGATACCCTATAAACAGATACACTAGGTAAACTAAACTTTAGACACATTGTACTAGATACTCATTATACTAAGTATCAACTATTTAGGTAATGATACACTTGAAGCAGATACAATAGATATGATATACTATAGACAGATTATACTATTACGTAATTATAGTATGTACACATAATACTAGATACACATAATACTAGATACACATAATACTAGATACACATAATACTAGATACACATAATACTAGATACACATAATACTAGATAAACCAATCGACGGTCAAGCCGGAAAGGAACATGAACTAGGTACGCAGTTTGGGGTTATGTGTATTGATTTGTTTGATTTTGTTATTTTGGTTTGAATCATTTTGTCTTGTTGGTTTGAATCATTTTGTCTTGTTGGTTTGAATCATTTTGTCTTGTTGGTTTGAATCATTTTGTCTTGTTGGTTTAAAACATGTTGTCTTGTTGGTTTGAACCATATTGTCGCGCAGGTTTAAAACATATTGTCGCGCAGGTTTAGATACTTTTGAAAAACACTGTAGTGCGGTGGCTATAAAGAGATTATGCAGTGTAATCTGTGCGGAGATAAAGATTGGCATTGAAAACGCCGCGTTGATCTTCTAGAACAATCCTCACCATTGTTCTGCAAGAGAGTTCTTTGAATGCCGTGTTTCTCTCAAACGTATGAAAGCTGACCTTTCCAAATCCTCTCTTGAATAGTCAACCACGACCAAATTATCAGTAAGGCATAATTAGTAAGGCATAATTAGTAAGGCATAATATTAGTAAGGCATAAATGTATACACAAACATAACAGATAGTCTATACTATATATAAATATACATGTTAGATCCGCCATGAATACATAGTGATTTACTCAGTCTTCTAATCAGCTCTCTATACAGCTCTCTATACAGCTCTCTATACGGCATTCTATACGGCATTCTATACAGCTCTCTATACGGCATTCTATACATCTCTCTATACAGCTCTCTATACACCTCTATACACCTCTATACAGCTCTATACAGCTCTCTATACAGCTCTATACGGCATTCTATACAGCTCTCTATACAGCTCTCTATACAGTCTTTATTATACCGAGTACCAGAATAATTCAAATTCAATAAATTAATGATTGCTAAGGAGTTGTTCTGCAATAATGTATCTCTATTATTTTAAAAAGTTAGATACATTGTTTTTCAAAATTACCCAAACCATACTAGCAAATTAAACAAGCCAATAATCCAGAAAGTATATAAGACAATCCTCCAGATTTAAGATTTCAGAGTATTGAGCTCTACTGAAGACATCCGTGAAATATTACGTCATCTTGTTTCATAAGCAATTCCAAGCGGTACGGAACCTTTTGGGTTATTGGTTTGAATGGTTTTGAAATGCACTGTATATACGCAGCTCACATTTCTTCTTTTGACAACTCATCAACCAATAAAAATAACTTAGTAATTAACCTTAAAACAAGAATCTAGCAATACACAGATCTATAGACTGATATACTAGACAGGTATATAGACAGGTATATAGACAGGTATACTAGACTGATACGCTAGACTGATATACTAGACTGATACACTAGACTGATACACTAGAAAGGTCTATAGATTGATATACTAGAAAGGTATACTAGAAAGGTATACTAGAAAGGTATACTAGACAGGTATACTAGACTGATATACTAGACTGATACACTAGACTGATCTATAGACAGGTATATTATAGACTGATACACTAGACAGGTATACTAGACAGGTATATAGACAGGTATATAGACAGATACACTAGACAGATATACTAGACAGGTATATTATAGACAGATACACTAGACAGATACACTAGACAGGTATACTAGACAGATAAAATTCTCTTCAGTAAATTCTGGAAAAAGAGTTAAACTCAAGTATACTGTTAATTACTCACACATAATCAGCTTGATCTACAAAATGGTACTTTCTAGAAACTACTCAAAGTCTACCTTTGCATCCCCTACGAGATCTGACTATTAGGATTAAGACAAGGTTTATGGGGTAGGCTATGTGAACAGGGTCAATGCAAAGTAACAAAGTTCCACTAACTAACTCACTCTTAATAGATGTACATTAATAAAAGTTAGAACGTAACATACTAGATCGAGATATACTAGATACAGATATACTAGATACAGATATACTAGATACAGATATACTAGACAGGTATATTATAGACAGGTATATGTTAGATTCTTGTTGGACTCCGGTTACGTCAAGTACTCTAGTTACTATGTTCATTCGTCGATGATTCCTCAAGCGAGGAGTCGGAGCAGCTTTTTTAGTGTTTTCAAGAATAGAGGTTGTTGCGGAACAACTCCTTCACGATCATTGTTTTAATCACCTCAGCTCATTCTGCTACTCCGTACAATTCTGCTACTCCGTACAATTCTGCTACTCCATACAATGGGGCGGAGTAGAAGTCTGAATAAGAAACTAAAAAACAATAGCCATTGTATCAGGCAGAGGGGTTTCATAATATCTCAATAGGTAGGCCACTACCTATGATGGATCTAACTGTTAATTGTAGTCTATCACCATAGTCAATTTAGTCTATCACTATAGTCAATTTAGTCTATCACCATAGTTAATTTAGTCTATCACTATAGTTAATTTAGTCTATCACTATAGTTAATTTAGTCTATCACTATAGTTAATTTTAGTAATTGTAGTAATTGTAGTCTACTACTCGAGGACTATTCCTATATGCCGTACTAGTCTATAAAAAGTGCAATGATTTCTCTAAGAGGAATCGGTCTAGGAGAAATTAATGTAGGAGAAATTAATGTAGGAGAAATTAGTCTAGGAAGGATTAGAGACTTGAACATAGTTAACAGAGTACTTGACGTGACGTACGCAGAATCTAAACCATTAGTCAACTCCAAAATCATCATCAGTCACGTGATAATATACTATTAATCATATTCACCTAGATAGAATTTAGAGTATGCATTTTAGTATTCAATTTTAAAGTACATCATTAAGGTATATTTTATAAAACACAATGTAAGCATTCCATTGATGCTATCTTTAAAAAAAAAAATACACTACTATAGAGTACTAGAGAAGTATGGTTGAGTTGCGGATGTGATTTTTACAAGGTGATCGACTGCTGTGTTCTGTGCAGTGCTGGACTTCCCCTATCATCAAGTGTGCCATAAATCACCCATAACTCTCCCAAAAATCTCAAAAGAAAACCTAAATGTACTTTAAACAAACCGCAAATCACCATTTACTTAAATCTCAATTCCATAAATTAATTCAATACTCCAACTTACCGTTTTTTTCTTAATTTGCCCTTAATAGTTTGGTGTACGGATGTCTCACCTATATTCTCACGTCACCTAAATCACCTCAACTATTCCTGCCACACCCGTGCCTCCACTCCCTTTTAATCCACCATACGCTTCATTCTGCATCTCCCCCTTCCCTTTAAAACCTTGCATTTGGAATGACCGTGACCTTCTGTCCCGGTGATATCAATTCGCCGACGTGCGTTGACCAATCCCAATGGAAAAACCACCGTCTCGTGGTGTACGGATCTGGCAACAACGTTATTATTCATTCCATGACTTATGCCACTTCCACTTATAATCTGTTGGCTTCTCCGAGTCTTCAAACATTATATGCAGACCGGGACGTAACTGCTGTGGCCATTAATGGAGAAACTGGCCTAATCTGTGCTGCATATGGTCCTGAAATCGTCCTTCTACGCCCGCTTAATGAATACATGTCCAATCCTAAATGGCAAGAAGTCGCTAGAGTATCTCCAAACAATTTGAAAGAGCAGAAGGAGGCGAATTTTGTGGGAAATGTCTCAGATCAAATATTATCGGATAAAAGACAAAATCACGTGTCGGGTCACGTGATACCTTATCTGCAGGCAAATACCATTTTATGTGCACGGTGGGCACCTTCAGAGTCGGAACTTATTGTGGGTACTGGTAATGATATTTATCTTCTTCATGTTGATGCTGATTATGCTCAGGTCACTATATCTTGTCGGTGGCATAAACTGGCTCCCAGTGCAGTTGGAATGGTGGATATTTCACCAGATGCAAGCAAAATCATTGCCTATAATACGCAGCTGCTCGACCATTTCGCCAAAGTATGGATGAGAATAACTTATGGCGAAAATACACTATTCGAATTGGCATATGCAGACCATGGGCCGGAATTATGGCTTGTGGACTTCAAATGGCGGCGTCGTGCGGTGGATAAAACGGCTGGCATGAATCTCCAGGCTATGGCTAACATCCGGGATCTCCGAAGTTTCATGCCGAACTTCTCCGGCTCAGAGGAGAACTGCATCTTGTATACCGTGACCAATGATCACGTGCTCCATGTGTGGGCTACGTGTGATTTTAACGGGCACAATTACCTTAAGTTGTGGGCTCGCTTGGAGTTACCTGAAAAGGTTGCCGATTACCGGGCATGCTTAGTGGTGGAGACGGATGATGCTGGTACAGATCTCTTATTGGTGGAAGGTCAGGCCGAGTCGTGTCTTGTTCAAATCCATAACTTGAACCATAACCCACCAAATGCCGTGACTTTTGAAGAAATAGCCCGGTTTCCAACGGAGCTCACATGTTTACCCAGCAGGGGGGACCTCAACACCCAGACCTCTCTCTCTCCAGTGGAACGGATTCGCTTGGATAATTGTTTTATTCGGTGTTCGGATGCAGTGTCCCAAAACGGCAATGTGTTCTTTATATGCAGTGACGCCATTAAGAAAACATTACGGAGCGTTCAACTCGAACTCTCAGACCTCAAACGTCCCCTTATTATTTTGGAAGAGAAATTTCTGGGCCACTCCAAATCCGTTACTAAGCTCTTCACGTCCTCGACTTCCTATTCGGGTAATATCATGCTTAGTGTACTGCGTTTCGGCAATGAGAACTATATTTGGGAACCTGTTCCGGTACAGAAAAGAAATAATGGTAAAGCTAATTCTTCTTTGGAGAAAACTATTGCCATTAGCAAACGATTCCGGTTAAATCTTGCAAATTCTGATGATTTTGAAGAAAATAAATGTCGATCCTGCATACAGAGCGCAGTCTTGATTAATGATATTTTCCCCTCCAAAACATCTAGGCGTCATCTTGCGGTGACTATTGAATCTGGAGGGTACATTAGTTTCTGGGATTGTGATGGAGCTTCTCAGGATGAACTGGATGCATGGTTGATCCTGCGTCTAAGTGTGGAGCATGAACAAGACCAGCTTAAAGCGACTCCGCAAGCATTTTTCCTGGAGAAAATCAGTTCTTCTCTTTTCATCATCATTGCTGTTTATAACCCAGTGTTAACTAAGGCATGGAAGGTTGAGTGTGTGCAGGAAAAAGGAGACAAATCCGAACAGGAAGAAAATGGGCAGAGTAAAACACGGAAGCCTCTTCTCTTTTCAGCAAAACCAATTTCAGAGTTTCAAATCGAGCCGATTATATGCACTTCCTTCCCTGGAGAGTATGGTGCATCATCCAAAATATCGAATATCTCGACTTTTTTGGAAAAAGACCTTTCAGTGATTGATAAAAACGGCATTCTCCGTCTCCTCGCAGTGGAATATCTGGAAAACACGGTCAAATGGAAACAAACATGTGAAATTCACACCAATCTCCAAAACCCTACATTTATCCATGGAGCTTCAGTGATAGGTAAATTGGCCATCATTGATGGAATGCAATTAACCATCTGGGACTGCACAAGTGGAGTTTTGGAGTATTCTGAGACGTTTCCAGCGGAATTGGGCCCGCCACGTGACCTTGACTGGACATTTATGGGAGATACTCGATCAACTACATATGCCATTTTATCCGTGGGATTTTCCAGGGTCGTGCTCTTATATACACAACTCAGGTACGATTATACCAATCGCATACCCACATTTGCGGTGGTGAAAAGGATAGATATATCCAATTATACGGAGCATGAGATTGGTGATCTGGTATGGCTTGATGATCATTACCTTGTGATTTCCAGTGGGAATCAGTTTTTTATTGAAGATGGAAGAATTAGTATTGGGAAAGGGACTTCTCCAATCGACGCCACTGTGCAGGAACTCCTAGGTTTCAAGAGAGACCAAGAAAAAAGTCAAGAAGGAATTAATGAAAATGGTGATCATAGAGATGGTGATCATAGAAAAGGTGATCATAGAGATGGTGATTATAGAGAAGGTGATAAAAGAGAAGGTGAAGGAGAAGAGGAGTTGGCACTTTCAGAAGTGGTGCGTATACTTAATGGCCCTTTGGCAGTATACCACCCCCAATTTTTAATCCAGGCACTACTAATGGATGAAGATATACTTGTGAAGAATATTTTGGTTCGGTTATTACGTTTTCTCCGAGAAAATCGACCCATTTCTTGGAATTTGGACCTTGAAGCTGGGGATATCTTGTGTATGCAGGAAAAAGGGTTAAGTACCAGTTCAAGTCCAACTTTAAGTTCCACTTTAAGTTCCAAATTTGATACTGATAAAGATGATAATGGAGATGATGTGTTTTCTTCTTTTGGTGAAGCTGTGGTTCGACTTCTCCTTACAAAACTCGCCTCCGTTTCTTTACCTTTGATTACTCGACATCAACAAATTACATTGACGAATGTGATCAAGGTGGTCCTGCATGCAGAGCAATACCGAACATCACTTGATACCAATGGTTTAAAGTTCGTTTATTCTTTTGGACTTTTCCAGAGTTCACCCAAAAAAAAGAAGACCTTGAATATGCGAGATGTATCATGGGCTCTTCATAGTGATCAGAAAGAAATGCTCTTTGGTCTCTTGCAAAATGTTTACCATCGCATGACCTGGAGTACTATATGCACCACGGGAATAGTGTATTGGGTAGATCGGATTCGACTCGAGAAAACTCTTGAGTCAGTGGCTCAAAATGAATTTGCTGACTCCAGAGATCCTTCCGCAAGAGTTGGTGTGTTATACTTAGCACTCCGTAAGAAAAAAGTGTTGGTAGGACTTTGGAATACGGTGACGCATGGAGAACGAGCTAAAATGCTCAAGTTTCTAGCGAACGATTTCTCAGAATCCAGATGGAAATCTGCTGCTGCTAAGAATGCTTTTGTATTATTGGGGAAACATCGATACTTGGATCTGGCAGCATTTTTTTTGTTGGCAGATCAGATTTATGATTGTTGTATGGTGTTGAGTAACAAGGTGCAGGACATTGAGTTGGCATTAGCAGTGGCACGAGTTAATGATGCAAATGCTTGTGTACAGGCCATCATAGAACAATATGTTCTTCCTAAAGCTGTACAAAATGGAGATCGTTGGATGACATCATGGTCTTTTTGGCAAATGAAGAAAAAAGCTTGGTCTATTCAAGCATTACTTCATACACCTCATGCCTGTGTGCAGGACCACCTTTCTGAATTTAGTAATCGGTTTCAAACTGATTTCCAAGCTCTTCATTTCGTTCCTGAAAGTGCTAGTTTTCTTCGTGATGATCCTGTACTTGGGGTACTTTATTCAAATTTAAGAATGGCTAAACAAACATATCGTGAAGGAGCCATGGAGGTATCAGCACAAACCGAGTTTGATTTTGTGATTAAACTCGCCAATATTTATTCTCGAATGGGGTGTGATTATCTTCTGGTGATGTTATTAACACGGTGGCAATTTTTGGAGGAGAAAACGGAGAAGGTGGTGACTCATGAGGCATTCCTGGAGTTTTCAGCCCGGAAGAATTTGGCTCCGGTATCTCACGATGCAGGTTTTGCTGAGCCTGATATGAGTGCTTTTGAGTTTGGTTTTTAGCATACAAGATAACAATCTACGCGTAAATTAGTGGGCCATTGTACTATTTGTAGTACTTAGGAGCGCACTGTTACCAGAAGATTTGTGAGGAGTGGTTGAGTGCGCGACAAAGAAAAAAATTCGAACCCCACCCGGGACTCGAACCCGGAGTCTTCCGCTTAGGAGGCGGATGCCTTAACCATTTGGCCAGAGGGGCTAATTACAAAACGTAACTTTCAGAGTGCTTACAGATGAAGGCAAATGTACAAAATTGACTTCCATGTTTTTATTGCAACCATATTTTTTGAAGGCCATGGGTTAGAAACCCAAATGTTTTAGGTTTTTTTAGAGAATTTTTGAGTATTGAAAAAAGGTAGTAAAAGGTAGTAAAAGGTAGTGTCGAACACAAACTCATGACTATTTGGTTAATATAGTCCACTAGTATCTACAACAGTAGTACCATTCTAGTACTAATATTATGAAAAGTTTGCATTATTGTACTATCACTGGGTTTACATATCCAATGCATTTCAAAAAACACATTTCTATGCAATGCGTGGCTCATACAAGTTAGATTTATCTTACATCTAAGCTCCACTCAATACCACTCACCATATCTTCACCACATTTTCACAGTAGATTCACCATATTTTCACAGTAGATTCACCATATTTTCAAGTAGATTCACCATATTTTCACAGTAGATTCACCATATTTTCAAGTAGATTCACCATATTTTCACAGTACATTCACCATATTTTCAAGTAGATTCACCATATTTTCACAGTACATTCACCGTAGATTCACCATCTTCATTGTAGTCCAAATTCTTATACTATTCATAAACATCTTCCAATATGGTAGTCCATTTAGGTTTAACATAATGGCAGTACTATTGTGGTTTGAACATTCTTCTGCCTCGCTGATTTGAATCGTTTTGATAAACACTGTATTAGGGTAATGGAGAGTTTTAGGAGTAGAGTATTATAAAGTAGTATATAGTACTGTAGTATATAGTAGTTTAGTATATAGTACTGTGGTATATAGTGGTGTCGTATATAGTACTTGTTAGATTCTTGTTAGACTCCGGTTACGTTAGGTACTCTAATTACTATGTTCATTCGCCGATGATTTCTCAAGCGAGGAATCGGAACTGCTTTTTTAGTGTTTTCAAGAATAGAGATTGTTGCGGAACAACTCCTTCACGATAATTGTTCTAATCACCTCAGCTCATTCTGTTATTCCGTACAATGGGTCGGAGTAGAATTCTGAATAGAAAACTAAAAACAATAACCATTGTATCAGACAGAGAGATTTCATAATATCTCTATAGCTAGGGCACTACCTATGGTGGATCTAACAGTACTGTGGTATATAGTAGTGAAGTATATAGTACTGTGGTATAGTACTGTAGTATATAGTAGTGTAGTATATAGTACTGTACTCTATGTACTACCACTATGAACTATGCAATATCTACTGCCACTATCAACTATGCAATATCAACTATCTACGATCTACTACCACTATCAACTATGCAATATTTACTATGTACTATTTACTACCACTATGTACTACCACTATCAACTATGTACTATCTACTATCTTCAGTATACTGTCTAGCGTTAGGCTTAGGTAAATAATCCTATCTGTGCGACGGAGTCTTGTAGCTAGGGCTCTCCTAGTAGTAAAACGTAGTCCACTGTAAAAGGGTCTGTGTCAATATCAGCTTATAGTAAATATCAGTGAATAGAGTAGTGTAGTATATAGTATGCAGTAGTGTAGTATATAGTAGTGTAGTATATAGTACTGTAGTATATAGTACTGTGGTATATAGTACTGTGGTATATAGTAGTGTAGTATATAGTAGTGTAGTATATAGTAATGTAGTGTATAGTACTGTAGTATATAGTACTGTGGTATAGTACTGTAGTATATAGTACTGAGGTATATAGTACTGTGGTATAGTACTGTAGTATAATGTACTGTAGTATATAGTACTGTGGTATATAGTAGTGTAGTATATAGACTGTAGTATATAGTACTGTAGTGTATTAGTGCAAAGTACTACGTATGTGAAAATCTTTTATGGTCACTTTCAGGATTAGAAGCATAAGATGAAAATACCTCGTTAAGTAGAACACTGCCTGTGGTGGATCTAATGGAATGTGCTTGACCAATATAGTCAAGGGGTTATATTCTAAGACAGGTTGACTTGAAAATAACAAGAAAAGCGCCTTTTCCTATATATTCCAAAAATTACATTCTTAATAAATGGTTTAGTGACTCAATACCATCCCAAGTCCTTTTTTTTGTTTTGTTTTATATATATATATATATATATATTGTAACATCCTGCATATACCCCATCTAATCAACAATATGTTTCAGAAGTGGCCTCAAAAAACAATTTAAATCATCCCAAAGCCCTTTGTAACAATCTTATAAAACTCCTGTTATCCAAACCTATACCTAAATTTCTTTTTTTCACGTGACTGTTTTTTCAAGTCCTATTGCAGCTTCATATTATGATCCAATTGCTGCGAAAAATTGTAAAAAGTAAAGTCGCACCCACACAAGATTATTACATTTTTATAACCAGATGAATCACTTTAATTAACCAAAACTATATTCATACATTCGTTGATAACTCTCCAGGCTCTCTCTTTAATAATTTGTTGCCATCACTACTATCACTACTATCAATACTATCAATACTATCAATACTATCAATACTATCAATACTATCAGTACTATCAATACTATCAATACTATCAGTACTATCAATACTATCAAAACTATCAATACTATCAGTACTATCAGTACTATCACTACTATCAGTACTATCACGGCTATCACTACTATCAGTGCTATCACTACTATCAACACCATCAGTACTATCAATACCATCAATACTATCAATACCATCAATACTATCACTACTATCACCACTATCAGTACTATCAGTACTATCATTCCCATCAGTACTATCAGTGCTATTAGTAGTAGTAGTATATAGTAGTAGTATATTGCTATGTTCTTTGAATAAATTTATACCTAACTTCTTTTATTCGTTGATGGTTCCTCAAGAGAGGAATCGGAGTGGCTTATAAAGTGTTATTCGATACGTTTCAGACCACACTAACAAAATTAAACAAACCAATAATTCACAAAGTTTCGTACCCCCTTAGCATATCCTTTCAAACCTAATAGCGTAATGCTTCACACCAACTTTCATTGGATTCCAGTATTCTGAAATCTTAAATCTGGAGGATTGCCTAATATATGTACTGCATTTGGGAGTCTTGCAGTATGAAACAAAACTGAACTAGTTTTATTGTTATCCTATATACAGCAGCTTGGCAGGGGCTATGTAATTAGTGATTTATTGGTTTGTTTAATTTTGCTAGTGTGGTCCGAATCGTTTTGTCGCGTAGGTCTCAATCGTTTCGAATAACACTGTATACCTTTCAAAGAAACGTGTGACCGAAAAACTCTCCACCAGAACAATTGGAAGCATTATTCTGGATTGTTCAAAAGGTCCATCATAGTACTTTGTTCAATCTTGGCTTGGCCATTGTAACAATCGGATGGAGTGGCTTCATAATACATTCATAGCCAGGGCCCTGCCTATGGTGGATCTAACATATAGTAGTCAGTAGTATAGTAGTCAGTAGTATAATAGTCAGTAGTATAGTAGTCAGTAGTATAATAGTCAGTAGTATAATAGTCAGTAGTAGTAGTAGTAGTAGTAGTAGTATATAGTAGTAGTAGTAGTAGTAGTAGTAGCAGTAGTATAGTAGTCAGTAGTCAGTAGTATAATAGTCAGTAGTAGTATATAGTAGTAGTAGTATATATGTTACGTTCTTTTAATACATTTATGCCTAACTTCTTTTATTCGTTCATGGTTCCTCAAGAGAGGAATCGGAGTGGCTTATATAGT
>NKZH01002234.1:0-72923 GCA_002370695.1 Metschnikowia matae var. maris
GATTGTGGATGTAAATCATTAATAAAAAGTGGTTTTATTGAGAAATAAAACTAGTATTAAACTGTTCTGTTCTTCTAATACATTTATGCTTAGCTTCTTATATTCGTTGATGGCTCTTCAAAGATAGGAATTGGAGTGGTTTATGTATACCTTTGAGAAAAACGTGGATTCGATAAACTCTACCCCAGAGCAATGGGAAGTATTGGAAGTATTGGAAGTACTATTCTGGAATATTTGAAAAGGGTCTCTGACTCACGAGTTGTCATAACAACCAAATGACATGTCACGGCGTTTTTAGTAGACACTAATAGAATCGAACATCGTAGGCTTCATAATGCATCAATAGATAGTGTTCTACCTATTGTGGATCTAACATTTATGGTATAATGGCTTTCGTGATATGTTTGTTAGCCTAATGAACAATTAGTTTATTTTTGACCCACCCTTAAACTCTTCACTTAGGCTACCTTTCAGACCCATACTCAGACTCAACAGTGGGATTAGTTTTTTTTTGGGTGCTAAAAAAATGCTGCGAAATTATATGGGGGGATACGCGGTCTTAAGTACCCCAGAGGGGATGCGCATGTTTCAGCTTGGTTTCAGGAAATCCCTCAAAGGTTACCCGACACCGCTACTTGAATATATATAAGACCGGCCAGTTCCCCCCCTCCCGTTAAAATGCATCCATAAGGTTTTTTTTCTTTCTGTTGCATGTTACGGCATTGGAATATACGTCTGTTATACAAGTTTGTTCAGAAAGAACTCCAGAATCGTGCTCAAGCCCGTTAATGCAACATCTACTTTACTGTGTTCCAGGATTAGGGGATTCAAGATACATTTTTGCCTAACTTCTTGAATTTGTTGATGGTTCCTCAAAGATAGGAATTAGAGTGGCTTATATACCTTTTGAGAGAAACGTGGATTCGAAAAACTCTCCACTAGAACAATGGGAAGTATTATTCTGGAATGTTCGAAAGCACATTTTTGAAGGAAGTTTAGAAATGGTAAAACGCCGTATCACCATTTTAACTATATTCAGACTGAGAGGCTTCATAATACTTTCATAGCCAGGGCCCTGCCTATGGTGGATCTAACACATAGTAAAATATCATCCATAGTAAAATATCATCTATAGTAAAGTATCATCTATAGTAAAATATCATCTATAGTAAAATATCATCTATAGTAAAGTATCATCCATGGTAAAATATCATCCATAGTAAAATATCATCCATAGTAATGAGATTCTTTAGGTATCTGGAAAGTTTCAGTATAATGTAGTTGATGTCAAAACGAGCAGTAGCAATTAGTAGTTTGCCAATTCTAGATGGGTATTCTGTTCCATCATAATGTTCTTCATCTCTATCAGTTGTATTCTTCTCAAATCCTTTCTCTTCCGTTGGTACAACATTGGAACGACATTGATCAAGTGCATAATTCATCAAGTCCATAATTCATCAATAGACCATCAATATAATCACCCAAATGTAACTTAGTGTAACCATCTTCCACCACAATATTCATACCAACAAATGTCTTGGTCTCTCGTAAATCCTCTCGTAAATCCTCTCGTAAATTCTTCATTTGAAAACTGCTACTAAGCATTTCCTTTGTCCTCGACACCTCACTTGAAATGTTACCCAATCACCAATTCCCAAAAGGTCATCCACATATAATGCTATTAGCACCAAGAATATCCCTTGTCTTTTTCTGGTAAATGCATGTTTCATTGATAACTCGTTTGAATCCCATCTTATTAATCTCGTCATTAATCACTTGGTTTCACACAAGTGGGGGCTTGTTTAAGTCCGTATAGAGATGTGTTGAGTTTCAAGACCCATTTTTCGTTGGAACCATTCTTGAGCTTCTGAGGTGTGGCAGGCGAATGATTGCTAGACGTGGCAGGCGAATGATTGCTAGGTGCAAGCATGGAAATTTGGGAGCGTACAATGGACATGTTCTGAAGCTAAGTGATGTGTATAATCTTGGGTCAACGTGAATTACCAAGTTTAACATGACCAGACCCAATTCCCAAGCCCATTGCACTACCTCAAAGCCAAGTTGGAGTCTTGGTATTTCACTGAAGATTGACTCCTCACTTAATCCACCAAAAACCACTTGATCTTCACTGGATTTTTTGACTCAAGATTAAATCTGAAATCAGTTCAGCTTCAAATCACATCATTAATATGAGTAGAATAGGAGTATGTCACAGGATAGATCACATGATCAATAGACCAATAGACCAATAGAAACATAGCCCATAAACTCATAGAGTCATAGAGTCATAAACTCTAGACCATAAACTCATAAGCCATAGAAACACACCATAAGAAATGGATCCCTGTATAAAAGAGTTTCATGATCATACTCTCCTTTTAGACAGGTCAAGACGAGCTATACCCTTCATTAGGTTTTTGGTCGATACGTGATTCCACCTATCACTTTGTTCATTCCGATTCATAAACGTCTTGACCAATTTGGAAACCTGTGCATCCAAGAGTTCCTGTTGCACACGGTCCACAAGCCCAAGACTTTGTTTGAGTTGGTACACGATATGGAAGAGCTGGTCCATATTGGAAGGGAGGTTTTCTTGGAGCATTTTCTCTGCTTCTTTTGCTGAATGCTCCATTTTCTCCAAAATTGTGGTTTTGGGTTCTAAAACCTGCACACAGATCTCCTTTCCACCATCTCGACTCTGGAGATATTCTCGTAGTGACTCCATTCCCTGAGTTGTACCCTCCAAAGATGCACCTTTCAAATCCACACTTTTCAAATCCACACCTTCCAATGTCACACCTTCCAAATCCAGACCCTTTGGTAATCTTAACTGCTCCAAATTCTGTTCCCTTTCGTCCCTTTTCACCCTCTCAATTCGGGTCAATCCCTGGATCTTCCGGAGATTAGATTCAAGAGCTTCTCTCCACTGTAGCTTTTCTAGCTCCAACAGCCGGAGTTTGCGTTTAAACACCTCAATACTTTCCTTATTGGATTCGTTCAAAGGGTTAGGCTTGACCACTCTTTTGCCAGCTAATTCCGTGGGTGAATCCTTTAAACTGTACCAACTAGTAGAAATCGTGCCATTGGCCAAATCAGTAAGTAGCTCATGCTTAATGATTTTAGCAATTCCTTTGGCTGTTTCTGCATCTTTATTAACCAGCATATCGGGGTCTTCCGTAGACTCTAGTGATTTTTTGAAACACCACGTTAAAAGCTGTCTCATTTGGTTGGGTTCAGGGATCGAAGGATCTAACAGTTTGTAGTATTCTTGGGCAGAAACCTGAGAATGTGGTTTAGACAGGTACCCGTTTCCCACAGACAGTTGTCTTTTGCCCCTATTGTTGTAGGAAGATCGCCTTTTGTTGGGGATGAAATCGGACTCGTCTGCTGTGAGGTTAATTAGGTGGTGGGTCACTTTTTCCGAGTATTCATTTGGGGATGCTGGAGACTGAGACCTTTCATGGTCACTATAATGATCTTGGGCCTTATATTGATCCTTGTCATTATATTGATCTCGGGATATGATTTGAGGGTCTTTTTGTTTCTTTTTCCGGGCATTTTCAGTGGTTTTGGCCTGTTTCAGCGTTTTTTCCACTCCCGATCCGCTATTTTTGCTCGTTTTCGCCGCTTTAAAGCTCCCCCGACTCCGTTTCGAAGGCGGAAGCCCTTCTTTATCATCATGGAAGAATGCTGGCGATGGAGCCCAATTATCGGGCGAATTGAGCTGCGCAGTAGCTCTTTTCAAGCGGGAAATCGGCGTGCTGGCCGAATTGATGGGCGAATCACTTGAAACAGCCACCGGACGCGCCCTAGGAGGCATTTTGCGCTTGGTAGGTGTCTTCATGGAGTCGGAAGGGTCCGGAATCGGTCCGTTTCCGGCAGATAGAAGCTGTTTGAGCGTATTGTGCAGGCCCAACATGGATTGGGGTTGGCTAGACCGTTGTTGTGGGGGATTAATGGAATCATCTGATTCATCAGAACTGAAATTATGGCGCAGAGCAACGTATTTGATTCCAGGAAGGGTATTTTGGGCTGAATTGGGTGGGTTCCCACCGTTTTTGGGCGGATTCCCACTGTTTTTGGGCGGATTTTCACTATTTTTGCTATTTTGATCACTTTTCTCGGTCTTAACCACCTTCCTCGGCCTTCCACGGCCTCTCAGAGCGGGTTTTTTAGGCGGCATATCGGTTCATTAAAGAATAAATGCGTATGGGAAGGGATGTAAAGTCAGCAATGGGATGTATTGGTGGCAAATAGGAGCGGTATGACTGTATATAGTGCAATGTATATAGACTATCAATGTATTAGAATGTACTGGTGTACTGACATCCGTTACTCTTGGTCCGATTAAGTGTGTGTGTCAGGTAAGAGGATTGTTTAAGGATGTTGTTGTTGCGCGGTCGGACTATCTGCAGGACCACACGTCTTTTTTTAAAGGGAAACCGCTCCAAACAACGAAATGTGCTTATAAAGTGCAGAAAAAAAGTGAATAAATGTGTTCATCTGAGTATTTTGGATAAATCATGTTTACTGAAGTTTTCGTGTTTTTTGATGTAGAAGGAGTTTTTTTCTAGGGAAATTGGAATTTGGAGTTAGGGGGACCATGCGTGGTGTACGGATGTGCCATTCAATCCGTATATGCAGTCGCGCATCATTGCGCGTAGTTTCATGTACCAAGACAAACGATAAACTACGGTTAATGACACGCAACTGATAATCGCCCACAAAGTTTTTTTGTTTTTTGTTTTTTGTTTTTTGTTTTTTCCGTTACAGTTTTATTTTGGGTATCCTGTACATAAGCATCATCCTACATAACATCCTTACACCGTGCATGATCTTGAAACACCGCTAGACTGCAGATAAATTAGCCTTCAATCTTACACCATCAAACCTGAAACAGACCTGAAACAACCATATCATTACATTCGCTTAAATGACTCCGCTGCTTTCTCGATGCGGACACTACGTTGCAGTGATCTCCAAAGAATCTGTCCAGGTCCACCTGCTCCTGCAGACAAGCACATCACCCATTTTCCATAATCTTCGAAAAGTCTTTGTTGACCATGGCAGAAGACATGATACAGTGCCCCACTCGGATCTGCCGATTACGGTACACCAGGTTGAATGGGAACATATTCTTCCGGGGAACCGGTCGCTGAAGTATGCAGTTCTGGTCACGTGTGCCGGCATCAATTTGGTGGTGGTGATTGAATTGGCCGGGGGTGAACCGGCGATAATTGAGGTCGACGGGGTAGGTATCGACCGGTTCCAATGGTTTCCTGCAATTCCGGCCACTTCTCATTCGAGGGATAATTCGGGAACATTTCCGGAGACGACGACTACAACACTGGCATCTTCCCTCGGATCCACTGCCCCCGGAACCACTGCCCCCGGTTCGATTGCTCCAGGCTCGACTGGCCACGGGTCGACTGCCCCCGGAACTACCACAACCCACGGTACTACCACCCCCGGACCTACACCCCCAGTTACTGGATCCTACATAAACTCCACCATGTTAGCGGTCTTCTCCCGAATGAATCTCCACATGAAGGTCTACTCGCTATTATGCACACAGGCCCTTGTGACGGTGGCTAAACCATGCAGTCACGTGATCTTTCATCCGACCAAACCCCGGCTCTGGTCGGTCGTGGCTCAACCGCACTACCCAAAGAACCTGGCTGCGCGTCAGCTACCCTCGACGAGCCCTCGGATCTCCCACTTCTATACTGACGGGGTCACGTGCTCCCGCCTCGTATCCCTAGAACTTCCTCTGGCTGTGGGCACCGCAGCTAAATGGGAATGGTCTCAATCGGGTAAGTGGCTCCTGCTGCTTGACCCGGAATCCCATTTGGGAGGCGCTGATGTCCGGGTATACAACTTGTACGGCATACACCAAGGAGGACACGTGACGAGCGGCGTGACTGAGGGTCACGTGGCACACCCTACGCTTGTGGCTGCAGCACGTGACGCCACCGAGTTTGGGTGTCTCTGGGGGCTTGGAGTCGGTCCCTGGCTGCAGGAATGTGATTATATTGTGAAATACGATGAGGTTTTCGACCTGGGTCGTGCGCTGGCTATAACCATGCAGGTGATCGATATTCAGAGTCTCCTGCAGGGAAAACCGGAGGAAGTAGTGCTTTCCGAGGGTATTATATGGTCACATTTCCGGGACCTCGATTTAGAAATCAAGTACTCACGGTTGGCGCGAATCCCCCCGGCCAAGTTCCGGTGGAAACAGAGCATGACATCCGGGGGTCGTCACGTGATCGCCTCTGAAAAGAATGTTTGTATATTCCAACGTCAATCCGGTGCTCAGCCGAAAATCGTGCCGGAAATGTGTGTTTTCGGCGACCTGAAATTCTTGGATGTGTTGGTGGTTGATGAAGGTTATGTTGTGGCCTATAGCGATCACGTGCTGGTACTACATGCAGGCACACCGATAATCCTAGCTACGAGTCGGTATTCTTTTAGTACGGTCAAGTTTTCTATTGAAGACGATACATTGGCCGTTAGTTTAGTGGAGGATACACCCGGAGGCCCCCTCTGGCGGCGTGTATGCAGGCCCTTATCCCATTTGACGACGTCAGTGTCCAATGAAAATGTGGTACCAAAGCAAGTGACCAATGAGAAGGCCACAAAAAGTCCTTTGGAAGATACTCTGACAGAGCATGAAGTCACAGACACGTTTCAGAACAAACGGAAGGATATATACAGGAAGGTCACGTGAGCAGACATAAACATCAGTTTAAATATCACATGACCACATGACCACATGAGTCCAAGAATGACCTAGGATCACATAGACATTCGTTTGCAGTGAATGATTGTCATTAGTGACATGACACAAGGAAGAGTCACGTGACACCAAGTAAGAATAGAATGTCATCAGTCACATGACTAGACCAAAAAGAACATATTCCATTTAACCTTTGTAATATGGAGTTATCAGTCACATGATCAGAGAAAGTAAGGCATACCATATTCATATGATCACCTGGAGAAGAGTCACACGACAATCACCTAATTATTCAAAGTTGACATGGAGTTAATTGATTGGTCAAAGTAGACAAATAGTTAACTGATTGATGAAAATAGAGATGCAGTCACCTGAAAGTCAAATGAGCAAATAAGACATTAAAGGCACATGTGAGTAAAATCTTGATCACACCAGCAAGAACACATCATAGTCATAACCATTGAGGATCACAACCATTCAGGATCACAACCATTGATAGTCATATGAACACTTTGAAGTAACATCACACAATCAGGTCAGACCCAGTAAGAATATATGATAGTCACAAGTTCCAACCAACGAAGAACAGATCATAATCATATCACAGTGACAAGATCCATGGCAGGCTTTATCACAAGTAATAACAAGACCCAGTCATTCCTCACAAGATCCAGTCATTCATCACAAGATCCAGTCACGCTTAACATTGTTCAAGAGCCACCAAATTATTCACCAGATTATTCACCAGATTAGTCAGAGTCACATGAGACAGTCACAAGACAGTCACCAGATCAGATCAGTTAGATCATTTTGATTAGTGACCTTGAGAATTCCAGGAATCCAGAAAATGCCCATAGTAATAGATTGTCTCTTAGTCGGATCAATCTTCCTAGTTTGTTTGGGTCTAGGATTTGTTCACTAGTCACAATATGGAAACCCACACGGTCACTTGCTCCTCTTTCATTCAACCACACACTCTAGAAATTCCACTCGAAGCACCTTTAAAAAAATTTAGTCATCTCATCTTGAAGTCACATGATTGTCACCATGATTGTCACATGAGCAGTCAACTGACAGTCACAAGACAGTAACACGACAGTAACAAGACAGTCACAAGACAGTAACACGACAGTAACACGACAGTCACAAGACAGTAACACGACAGTAACAAGACAGTAACAGCCACGAGTAGTCACACAATATAGTGTTAGCTGATCATTCATGGTCACATCACCAAACATTCCACTCGTACCTAATCACCACATTCTCTTGAATGATCACCACGTTCTCTTACCTCATCAGTCATTTCACTCATTATAAGTTCACTCTTACCTCATCAACCCCAATTAGTCTTGGCTGATCAGTCCAAATTAATCTTACCTCGTCAGTCCGAATTAATCTTGGCTGATTAGTAAAGGATCACTCTTTTCTAATCAGTCACGTGGCCGTGACTGACACCGAGACTGATTAACTGCTCTTCTTCTTTGGAGCACCCTTGCTTCTCTTCTTTCTATCAGCAACCATCTTCACTCTATAAGCTTCCTTTGGATCCACCAACCTCAACTCTGGAAACCATTCCTTGAAATCACGGAACGTAGGCGCCGAATCGTTTTTTCCATAGTACGATGCAACCATAGGACCTTTTAAAGGGGCACGTAAGACCTTGGCTCCGTTCCGGATTCCATTAGGGTTATAAGTTTCGCCGAAGATTTGGGCGGAAAGTTGTTTGACTGCTTTTAGTTGAGTTTTGCTATTGTGAAGGAAACTCATGGTACTGAGGAATTAGGAGTTAAGGGTTTGGGAATTGGAGTTTGGGAATTGGAGTTTGGGAATTGGAGTTTGGTAAATTGGAGTTTAGGAAGAGTTTAGGAGTTGGGGGTTTAGGAATTGGGAGTTTGGTGGAAGGAGGTTTTGATGAATTTTTTTTTTTTGGTGCGAATCTATTGGTGTACGGGTGTTTAGGTTGGTTTTTTTTTTTGGTGCGAATCTATTGGTGTACGGGTGTTTAGGTTGGTTTTTTTTTTTGGTGGATCAATGTAATTTATATACAGGAAACCTAGGGTTTCATCATCAATTTGGAATGTAGGTGGTTTTTTTCTTAATTGCAAGGGATTACTCTGATTACTACTGGAGTTAACCTGGAACTGAGGCGCTCGTCGCCGAGTCAACCATCTATTTTGAGGCAAGGTTCTCGAAGTATGGTTAAAAAAATTTTAAAAAGACAAAAGAAAAAAAATAGCCTTTGTTCTCTCGAGAAAATTAGTGCATTGTTGTGTCACATAGTAAATAGTGCATTGTTGTGTCACGTAGTAAATAGTGCATTGTTGTGTCACGTAGTAAATACAGGTGGGGGTTCCGTTTTCGGATACTTCTCCGCAGCTGCAAAGCTGATAGGCATTCTGACAAGTTCCCGCAGTACAGATCCTTCGCTTAGACTAGCCCGGTGAGGAAGCACTGCCTGGGAATGTCGCTTGCAAGGCAATTTGGATCATACAAGGCAATTTGGATCATACAAGGCAAATGTCATTTTTAGGCCCACATGTTTGTGTCACCAACCTCTCCCTGCATTTAGTATCAATGGATGGCCCCGAAATAAAAACAAATAAAAACAAAGGTATGCATATTATGTTGGTTGAACGGGTTATTGTAAATTTCAATGAGCAATAATCAGTATTGCACTAGTTTTTGTATTACGATACAGTGTTATTCGAATCGATTCAGACCAGCGCGAAAATACAATTCAGACAATTCAGACCAAGAAGACAGAATGATTCAGACCAAGAAGACAGAATGACTCAGACCAAGAAGACAGAATGATTCGGACCACACCAAACACTAGCAAAATTAAACAAACCAATAATTCACAAAGTTTCGTACCCCTTAGTATATCCTTTCAAACTTATTTACGTTGAAGGTGCTTGTGCCTGGTATTCATAACTTGTTGTTGTTGTAAAGCTTTCAGTACCATGGCTTGGTACTTAGGAAGTGACATTAGTTTCTTAGTAGTAGTCAAAGTGGTGTCTTCATAAACATAGAAAATACTTCTTCTACATCATCAGGTGCAGTTCCCATAGTACTAGTCATCTTATTGATAACTATTCTTTGTCTTCGGGATTGATTCCATTATTGCTTCACATCAACTTTCATTGGATTCCAATATTCTGAAATCTTAAATCTGGAGGATTGCCTAATACAGTGATTTTCAAAACTATTCAAACCACGGGGCAAAATGTATAAAGCCAGAACTAGCAAAATTAAACCACCCAATTACTCCAAAAGTTCTGTACCCCTTCATGGAGTCTTTAAAATCAAATGACATAATTTCACACACCAACCATCAATAGAATTTAAGATTCTATATTCTTAAATCTAGAGGTTGGTTTGAATAATTTTGAAAAAGACTGTATATGTAGTGCATTTGGGACTTTTGCAGTAAGGAACAGAAACTGAACTGGTTTTATTGTTATCCTATATACAATAACTTCAAAGGGGCTATATAATTAGTAAGTGAATTATTGGTTTGTTTAATTTTGCTACTGTGGTCCGAATCATTCTGTCGAGTAGGTCTGAATCGTTTCGAATAACACTCTATACCGCATTCACTCATGTGACTTTAGTCATATGAAGGCTCACCTCAATATAGAACAACAAGCTTCTGGTATTTTATAATACCACCAAAAAAAATATACTTCAACTGAGGGACGACATACCAAGATTTCTTTCAATACCAGATCCACCAATATAATTAGTATAGTGGTATTGATGTTCACCAATGACTTGGATTGATTTCTCTACAAAAAGGGTAAAAAGGGTAATCAGGCGCGGTGGTATACTTGAGACCAGGCGCAGCACCAAAGAAACGAAAAAGGAAGAGAACCAGAACCAGAACCAGAAAATGAAATTTAGAAACAAGAAGAAATCCTCGGGTTGTACGTGAGTGAGTTCTTTAACACGTACAAAAATGCCTACATATAACCATAAAATTTATATATATATGAAATTATTGTGGGACCTGCATATACCCCTCTTGATTTCATAAATGCGCCTCAAGCCTTCAATTATCGTATCTCTACATCTTTTATACCGTGTTGAAACTTTCACGAGGGTTTTGATTTTTGCTAAGGCTAAGGTTAACTAACTATTAGTTTATTACTGGAGATAAGTGAAAAACCCGTCCACCTCGCCTATATTTATATTTATATATATTTATATATAAAAGGGGTTCCCTTTCCCTACCTTTCCCTACCTTTCCCTACCTTTCCCTTCCTTTCCCTACCTTCCCTACCTTTCCCTACCTTCCCTACCTTCCCTTCCTTTCCCTACCGGTTTCATTTCTACCTGATTTGTTTCCTGGTTTGTTTCCTGAACTGTTTCAACAAGTGACCAATCCATTATATACCTCCTTATATATCTAGGCCATGCCCAAGCGGAGTTCTCACGTGTATTCGGGTGAAAGTGGTCGGGAATCCGCCGAAACAAGACGTCTGGCCGGCTACTCCTCTGAAATTCCTCCGCTGGCGTCTTTTTCCGGTGAAAATTACGACCATTCTGCATCCGCTGACGATATTATACCCCAATCTGCCATCCATTCGGGCTCTAACCGTCGTCAATCCACTACTACTGATCCTAACCGCCGTCAACCATCGTCGGGCGATCCCAACCGCCGCCATGGTGCAGATTCCATCCGCCGTCATTTTCTATTCTCAGACCCTGCTAGACCCCATAGTCTTATCTCCGGCTCCAACCGCCGCCAATCCCTTTTCTCCGGCTCCGACCGCAGACTCTCCGATACAACTCCTTACCGGGCTTCTTCTCGCCCAGAAATTAGACAATCTCTCCAGGATTTCGAGTACCCGGGACTTGAACCCATTCGTTCGGGCTCCGCACGTCCCCGCTCGTCTAACAGATTTCTGCGTGAATCCCACGAGTCCGTTGTGGATAACCTTGATATTTTGGGCGATGCACTTCAGGAAGACCCTCAGAATTTCCGTGCCCAATTAGATGAGGTATTAGGACTTTCTGCCAAGGGCCCAATCTGGATGGTGGATGAGACAGCTATGGGCTCGCAACTGCAGTCCAAAGAACGGGTGACATCTTCCATTTCTGAAGCCAGCTCCGCTTCCAATATACAAGACAGTGGTGAGAGACAAGAAGGAATCTTCCATTTCCATGATGGCTCCTTCAATACCTCTAAAAAACCCCGTACCTCCGAGTCCGTGGACCCTGATCTCACCTATAATATCCCCATGATCACATTGAATAACCCGGACCTGCAGCTGCCGTCTGGGGCGGAACTCTACGACTCCAACCTCGAGGCTGGACTTTTTAGACCGCCACTGGGCTTACATAAGGCGCTGGTTTCATCGCCAGCAAAGATCTTGGGGCTCTTAACCAGGATTTCTGACCGTGTGGCTGGTTCTAGCAATCCTCCTGCACCTGTGATCGATACACACCCGGAATCTTTTACTGGTTCTGGAATTGGGTCGGAATCCCAGACTGTCAAATCGGGCTCCGCCACTTCTTTGCATTCGGATTCCCATTTGGGCAATTCTTCCACGTCATTACCATCGTTGAGCCTGCAAATAAGCAGGGGCCCCGTTCGGAATTCCAGTTCCGATAGCATCAACTCCGTGCCTTTGGATGATCCCGAAGGAAGTCCATGCAAGAGTCTCAAATACGGATATACGGGCTACACCACGCATGTTTCGCCCAAATTTGGACCTTCCAAAAGCAATTTGACCACAGTATCGTCCAAACCTGCATCGCACATCAGTCCCAACTTAAGTGCATCTACAGCCATGGAAAATCTCAATTCTGAGTGTCATCATCCTCAACTTTTCGGCAAGTCATTGGGTATATTTTCGCCCGAGTCCCGTTTTAGACAATGGTGTCATCGCACAGCTCTGAACAGAAGCACCAATGCTATTGTTTTGATTATGATTGTGGCTCAAATGGCTGTTCTTGTGAGCAGACAATGGGGAGCTGGATCCATTCGGTTTGAAAATAAACCCAACTATGCTGACTGGACCTTATTAGGAATCAACATTTTCTATACCATCGAAATTTTCATTAAAGTGGTGGCATATGGTCTTTATAACGATACGGCATTGTTTGAGACCATGGGAATGGAGTATCCCACAAGCAGTTTGTTCTATGCATCGAGTTCTCTTTGTCGGAAGATCAAAACACTTTTCCTGAACTTCACCCCTACCAGAAAGAAGAAAGTTCTCGCATCGCTGGACTCCAGGAACAATTCTCCTTCGCAACCGTTTTTGCTGGATACTTTAGACAGTCTTGAAACTGCCAAAAGTGATTCTTCCGATGAAACTGGCTACCTCCGGCCCCGTCTGGGGTCTGCGAGCTCAATGTTGGAAATCAACCCTCGAAAGCGACTTTTTGAACCAAATACGTTTATGAAAACGCATAAGTTGATTAAGACAGTGGAAGAAATGAATCTCAAACGAGCTTTTCTCCGCAGCAGCTGGCAACGGCTCGATTTCGTTTCTGTACTTTTTTTCTGGATCTCGTTGCTTTTCCATATCAGTCGTTGGGACTATGATAACCACATTATGTTGTTCCGGGCCTTGGGGTGTATTCGGATTTGGCGTCTTTTGAACTTGACCACCGGTACCAATATCATTTTGAGAGCGTGTCAATCAGCTATTCCACAGTTGATTGATGTGGGAATTTTCGTCATGTGTTTCTGGGTGATCTTCTCCATTATTGGTGTGCAGTCCTTCAAGTCGTCTCTTTCCAGACACTGTGTGTGGACCAACCCTAGTGACCCCACTGAAACATACACCAATTCGAATCTGTTCTGTGGTGCATATCTCGGTACCGATGGCCGGCCTCATCCGTATTTGGATAGAGAGGGCCAGCATACAAGCTATGTCAAAGGTCTTTGGTGTCCGGTGAACTCTGTGTGTCAAAGTGGAGAGAATCCTTATGGAGGAACAGTGAATTTCGACAATATTCTACAGGCCATGCAAGCAGTGTTTGTGATGATTAGTGTCAACACTTTCTCGGATATCATGTATGATGTCATGGATACAGATAGTTTGGTGGCTGCTCTCTTCTTCATAGTGGGTATCTATGTGCTCACGGTGTGGTTGATGAATATCTTTACGGCTATCATTGTTGCCTCGTTCAATTTCGTGCAGATGGAGGAACGGGAAGAACGCAGACGGAAGGCCGAGGCTATCCGTAACGATAATTCATTCCTTTCCCGGAAAGCCAAGCTAAAGTCATGGTTCTTCAATGACGAGGTGCATGGCAAACGTATTCGCAAGTTGATCCAGCGAAAACCCTGGTTGCGGATGTACTACCGGTTTGAGTTCATCTTCTTATTGGTGATCACGTTATCGCTTATTACTCAAAGTTTCCGGAGCCACGAAATGACTGAACGGAGGGCCAGGCTTCTATACCGGATCGAAGCCCTTTACACATCGCTTTTGTTGTTTGAGATCATTTTACGGTTCCTCCTTTACTTACCCGATTGGAGGTCCTTTTTCCTTAGTCACCGGAACGTGGTGGACTTGACGTTGGCCGTGATCACTTCTGTGATCATAGTGGGGCCTGTAAAGGATAAGATGGGACATGTTTACTATTGGATGAGTGTATTCCAATTGGCCCGATTTTATCGATTGGTTCTCTCATTCCGGATTACCTCAGATCTCTGGATCAAGATCAGCAAGAACTTCAAGGCCATCTACGACTTGACCTTGTTCTACTTCATTCTTCTTTTCCTTACCGGAATCCTTGCGTCTCGGTACTTTGAAGGCACTGTGCCTCCGGAAGACGTGGACGAAATTCAATTCGCTATGCATACATTGCCTAATAGCGTAATGACGCTTTATGTGATTACATCAACGGAGAACTGGGCCGACATTATGTTCAATCTTCAGAGCTATGCTAAGAGTGTGGCGCAGCGGTCTTTTGGAGCCATTATTCTCATCATTTGGTTCGTGGTCAGTAACCTGGTTATCATGAATATTTTTATTGCCGTCATCGCCAAATCTTTGGAGGTATCTTTGGAGGGAAGACGGAAACACCAGTTGCGCCAGTTTATTGACGATATGACCAAACGGTTACTGATGGTAAAGGACCCTCCGGGATGGATGTTCCGGTTGAAAGCCAAATGGTTCAAGTCACGTGAAGAGAAGAACATTGAAAAAGCAGTCACCAACTTGCTTTTGAGTGGTAGTGCAGTCAATGATTTCTTAAATGGAGAGGAAGAAAAGGATGAGTTTGTGGAGGCATCTAGGCTGAATGATCCCGATGAGGCCCGCAAGCCGTTCCCAGAAAGATTAATTCTTCGGGTCAAGAAATTTGCCATGCACTATTTCCGAAACCCTTTCTATGCCCGGCGCAAGATGAAGACGGATGTGGGCAATTTTGACCCTTCTAGGTTTGCTACTCAGGTGCTTGCAGAAAGACGAAGCTTGATCAAAAGCCAAGATGATTATTTAAAGGCCAACCCCAGCTTTAATACTGTATTTTACATGTTGGAGCCGGGCCACAAATTACGTCGGTTCTGCCAAAGAATTGTGCCTTCCAGTTATGGAGAAAGAATTGATGGTGTTGAGCCTCACAAGACTATTGGCGATATTTTCTCCATCGTGATGTTTGCATCTACTGTGGGTATTGTGATTGGAGCATGTTACCTTACTCCATTGTACAGGTTGGATGTGCAAAACAAACATGGCCGCTGGAATTGGCTGTTCTTCATTGATGTATTGTTCATGGCTATCTTTACTTTGGAGATGGTCATCAAGGTCATTGCAGATGGACTTTTCTTTACGCCCAATGCATATGCTAGACTGCCATGGAACTGGCTAGACTTTGGAGCCTTGAGTTCGCTTTGGATCGAGTTCGTGGCCTACCTTATTAATGATGGAGACCTTTCCCGGATTGTGCGTGGTTTAAAAGCTTTGAGAGCTTTGAGGATTTTGACCATCAGTGAAACAGCCAAGAATAACTTCCATTATACGATGTTATCAGGGTTCGGTAAGATTCTCAGTGCCACGGTGATTTCGCTTACGTTGCTTTTCCCATTCTCGCTTTGGGCTTTGAATGTGTTCAATGGCCGTTTGGGCTATTGTCTTGATGGAGAATCGGATTATGCCTCTTGTCTCCATGAATACCAGAACCTGCCCTATAACTGGAACGTGTTGAGTCCCAACGTGTACACCAACCCGATCTTACACATGGACAATTTTGGATCGTCGTTCTCTACATTTTACCAGATTGTGTCATTGGAAGGTTGGACAGATCTCCTTATCAATGTCATGCAAAGTACTGGAGTGGGCACCCCACGCGAGATGTTCCTGTCTCCAATCAACGGTATTTTCATTATCTTGTTCAACTTCGTCAGTACCGTTTTCATCTTGACGTTATTTGTTTCGGTGATCATCAATAACTATGCCAAGGTCACAGGCAGGGCATACTTGACGGATATCCAGATCCAGTGGTACCACGTGAAGAAGTTCTTACAGGAGGTTCGACCTTCCAAGAGAAAGGATAAACAGGATTTGACGCGGTTAAAGCGTTTTTGTTACAATTTGACCGTTGAAAAGAATAAGATCTGGAACCTGATCTTAGGGCTTGTGCTTATGCTTCATTTATGTGCGTTGGTCTTTGAAGCTTTTCCTTCGTGGATTCCTGGACAAGTTCAATACGCACTCTTTCTCATCTCTACCTTCTGCTTTCTCGCCCATTACGTCATGATGATCGTGGCTCAGGGTTATAAAGTATTTGTCTCTAATAAGTGGAATGTTTTCTGCTTTGTGGTAACATTGGGGGCATGGGTCACCACCTGTGCAGCCAGTCGGCTTAAGATGGGCAATGTGTTTGTGAATATCAATAAGATCTTCTTGGTGGCCTTATTGATTTTCTTATTCCCTCGGAGTGACCGTTTGAACCAATTGTTGAAATTTGCATCTGCCTCATTCCCATCGTTGTTCTCGTTGATGTTCACGTGGTTTATCATCTATATTGCCTATGCTATTGCCATGAACCAGGTGTTTGGACTTACCAAAATCGGGCCCAACACCAGTAATAACATCAACCTCCGGTCGGTGCCTAAGGCGTTGATCTTGCTTTTCCGGTGCTCGTTTGGAGAGGGCTGGAACTATATCATGCTGGATTTTACATTGGAGGAGCCATATTGCGTGGTGGATGAACCTAGTGGGGTTTCTGATTGTGGAAACAAGCAATATGCCTACTTCTTCTTTATGTCGTGGAACCTTATATCCATGTACATCATGCTCAATCTTTTCGTTTCGCTTATTTTGGACAGTTTCAGTTATATTGCTGGAGGAACGAAGTACTCACACTTGATTGCACGGCCGGAGATCCGGAAGTTCAAACGGGTTTGGCAAAAGTACGATCCCAAGGGTACGGGTTTCATCGATGCGGAGTACTTGAGTCCTCTCTTACATAATCTCCATGGGTCGCTCCGGTTTCAATTTTACCAAGGCTCATTGAGTATCCCTAAACTCACGGCCAAGTGGATTATTAGACACAGTTCGGATCCGTACGATATCAGTGTGGATTGCAAAGCTATAAATGGGATTTTGCTGGAGATGGACGTGGCCAAGGTGCAGGAGCGGAGGCATTTACTTGACCAATTCATTGAAGAAGCCAGAGTTAACATGGAACTTCATGAGGAACCCGGAATTTCCTTCACGCGTCTCATCACCCAGCTCCCACTCTACACATCGTTTGACCCAGGGCAATGTCTTGTGCTCATTGACTTTTTGGAGAATAGACTTATGCACGGCAAGGTTGACCAACGACTTAAGAAGATCCGGTGTACGGAGTTGATCCGGGGTTTTGCGTGTCGTTGGCGTTATAAGCAATGGAAGAGAGGAGAACTCACAACAGAGGAGTTTTTGGCGGAGGACACTACGCAGGACTATGTGGACGATTACCCAGACCATGACCACTACCCGGATCATTACCCGGATCAATATTTGGGCCACTACCAGGACCACTATCCAGACTACCCAGACACCCCATAAGGATAGTATCGAGGTCATTAAAGTACTATAAGTACTTGTGAATGGATGAATGTGTATGGGGATACGAGTATATCTGTCAGAAGAAGGACCCTTTTTGAGATACTTTCAATGGATACAAGAAACTAAGGAAATGGTTCTGAGTGGTTGAAGAATTGAAGAGGACGTTAGATGGACTACAAAAATCAGGGTCCTGGTTGGTACAAGATTAAGAGTCAGTACTAAAGCTAATTAGTGGAGTTAGTGGAGTCATTTTGTTTGAAAGAAGATAAGAATCCAAGATTAGATGGAGACTTCTGGGGTAATATCCAGTAGATATATCATTCGTATCAGAGTAAATGAGTTGAGATTATATTCTTATAAATATGTGTAGTATGTCGTATTAGGAGTAAAGCTTTATGGGGTGTGGAGGAGGGGAATGACACACACACACACACATACACACACACACACATACACACACATACACACACACACACATACACACACACACACATACACACACACACACATACACACACACACACATACACACACACACACATACACACACACACACATACACACACACACACATACACACACACACACATACACATACTATATATATATATATATATTCTAAAGGGTTTATATTGCACTTTTTAACAATTCTTAGGTTTATTTCTAAAGCATTTACACTCATAACCTCATCTAAAAGTAAAGGCAATAATTAAATCATTCTCAATTTAATGCGTAAAGCAGATCTCCAACTTAAAGCAGGTGCCTACATCTAGGCAAAGAAGGTGTCTAGCTTAAAATAGAAATTTAAATGGTTACCCTAAAAAGATTGCTTAAACTGTATATAGTTTCTAACCACAATCTATGGTATGGTATTATAATGACAAGTGCACAAGTGTATATAAGTATTTAGTGCAATTTCAAAGCCTCCAAACATTCATCTGTGGCAAATTGTTCTTTGTCAGATTGTTCTTTCGTGTAGCCATAGGTGTTTTCTAGCAAGCCATAGTGGATAGACTTCAATTTTCCCGGATATTGTCCGTTGCATTAATCACAGAAAAAATATTGATCTTGTTAGCTCCCTAACTGATCATGTCAATGTTAATCTTCTGATCATGTCAATGTTAATCTTCTCAACGACCAATATCTTAGACATATTGCCGGAAATACCTATGAGATTCACCATCTAATATGCTTTCCAACCAAAGACACAATAGTCATCTCTCTAGTAACGTCAACAGTTCCCATCCCATATTCGTCAATTCCTTTAGAGCGTATTTTTTTTTTTTCAAGCTTTTTTCTTGCTCAGACTGGATCAACATGGCCATGGAGATGTGCACCTCAGACGTACTGATCAAGTCCACCACCAACTTGTACTAATCCAAAGTAGTGAACAAACAAATGGGCCAAGAAACCATGCGATAAGGTCTTTTTGTTTTTTGGGAGTGCACATTGATCACTCATAAAAAGTCGTCGTTTATATGAGGATGTATCGTAGTCAAGATATGTTGAACATAACATTTGCTAATATGTTCGGTAATATTGCGCTGGGATTTGATTTGGAGTAAGTCGAATAGCTTATTGTTAAGAGTTCTAAACCTGTTTGCAGCTCTGGTACCTCCCAAGTGTCATTGAATGTCTTTTTTCTGGTACCTCCCAAGTGCCATTGAATGTCTTTTATCTGGTTACAATAGAGGCAACACCAGTAACCAATTCCAGTGACTAGTAACCAATTCCAGTGACTAGTAACCAATTCCAGTGACTAGTAACCAATTCCAGTGACTAGTAGCTACTGTGTACATACTACTTGTAAGTCTGTGGTTGCCTCAAACTTCAATTGATTTTTAATCAATAGTCCCTTTAAGAAGTTCTTTTCAGCAAAAAGCTAATGGACCTATTTAAAGGTTAAGGTCTCGTTCGTTATCGCAATTAAGTAGACAAATCACTCCACCAACTAAGAAAGGCAATGCACCATCACCCACAAAATCAAGAAAGAGCTCTCAATCTGTCACTAATTTTGCTAGTACAGTGTTTTTCAAACTTATTCAAATCAGCGAGGCAAAATGTTTAAGCCATACTAAGCAAAATTAAATACAGTCTTTTTCAAAACTATTCAAACCAGTGCGACAATATGTTTCAAACCAGTGCGACAATATGTTTCAAACCAAAAAGACAAAACGTTTCAGACCAATAATCCAAACCGTTTTGTACAATTCAATCTTGTGGAATCTTAAACTTGGAAATTAAAGTTATACGGCATACAAAGAAGAGTTTTACTGTACACAGTCTATATTTTACTATATGAAGAGATATCCGTAACATGATTTGGATCTACTTCTCCTTTTACAGTCTTTTTCAATATTCTTCAAACCAGTGCGGCAATATATTTCAAACCAGACTAACAAAATTAAGCAGACAAATAATTGACAAAGTATAGTACTTACGACTTTAAAATTGTCAACAATCCAGGATTTATAATAAACCATTTATGTGAAATCTTTATTAAGTATTAAACCCAGGAAATTCTCGAACTATTGGGTTGTTGAAATTTGCTTAGTGTGGTTTGAACATTCTGTCGCGTAGGTCTGAATCGTTTTGAATAACACTGTATACATTATAAGATTTTAGACAAAACAAAAAAATCTAAGTTGTTGTTCGCACTTTTGCTGGGTGCAAACCTTTTGGGTGCGAAAAGACTACTAAGTCATTTTTCTCCCACTGTTGCACATGCAGAGTCTACTCATCCTGACACAGATCTTCACCATTCACCAGCCATTTCCAGCATAGTATATTGTGTATAGTGTATAGTGTATAGTACATAGTACATAGTGTATAGTATATTGTGTATAGTGTATAGTGTATAGTACATAGTACATAGTGTATAGTATATTGTGTATAGTGTATAGTATATTGTGTATAGTGTATAGTATATTCTGTATAGTGTATAGTATTGTTAGATCCACCATTGGTAGAACACTACCTATTGATGTATTATGGAGCCTGCGATGTCCGATTCTGTCATTGTCTATTACAAAATCCATGTCACGGCATTTGATTGTTGTGACAAGTCGTGAATCCGAGGCCCTCTTTCGAACATTCCAGAAACAATACTTCCACTGTTCTGGTGGAGAGTTTTTCGATGCCACATTTCTCTCAAGTTATATAAACCACTTCGGTTCCTCTCTTGAGGAACCATCAACGAATACAACTTTAGGACAACATACGTTATAAAGATCATAACAAGTATATAGTGTATAGTATATAGTATATAGTGTATAGTGTATAGTATATAGTATATAGTGTATAGTACATAGTGTATAGTGTATAGTATATTGTGTATAGTATATAATGTATAGTATATTGTGTATAGTGTATAGTGTATAGTGTATAGTGTATAGTGTATAGTGTATAGTGCATAGTGTATTGTTATGTTCTTTTCGTACATTTATGCCTGACTTCTTATATTCGTTGATGGTTCCTCAAAGAGAAGAATCGGGGTGGCTTATATACGTTTGAGAGAAACGTGTTATCGAAAAACTCTCCACCAGAACAATGGGAAGCATTATTCTGAAGTTTTCAAAAGGGCCATAATATTACTTCTTAAGATGATGGCATTTCCATTGTAACTATATTCGAACTGAGAGGCTTCATTAATACCTTTATATGCAGGACACTATCTATGGTGATTCTAACAAAAGATATGTGTAACACTGTATGCTTTGATCCCTCGTACGTCTTTGGAGGCCTACAGTGTCTTAATGCTTGATTTGCTATCAGAGAGACAATAATTGAATGGTATAATAACGATCAATTTCTTGTAACAAATGTTGGACCCAAAATGCTTTTTGCTTCAATCATTGTCGTTTTAAGAGCAAGTAATTCTGCATTAAGGGTGGAGAAGTACACCGAAGGTTTTCTGTAACTTGGAATCTCCACAGTACTGGTGATCCACCAAACATTATCATGTACCCTGTAATTGATCGATATCCTTGATTGATCATATCCTTGATTGATCGATATCCTTGATTGATTAGTTTCCGAAGCAAAGCTTGCGTCTGAGTAGTGTGCGACAAGATTTTGACATGTCATAGGCAAGTATATGGCCCAAAAGGTTGTAGAAGGATATCGTTCCTTTAAGTTAGGGGAGTACCCTTTAAGTTAGCGTAGTACCCTTTTGGTAGTGAAGTACCCTCTTGGTAGTGGAATACCCTTTTGGTAGCAGCCAGATTTATGTTCAACAGATCCTTTAGGTATCTGGAAAGTTTCAGTACAATGTAGTTGATATCAAAACGAATAGTATTTGCATCAAAGAGTAGTTTGTCAATTCTAGATTGGTCTTCCGTTCCATCACAAGGTTCTTCATCTCTATCAGTTGTATTCTTCTCAAATCCTTTCACACTCTATTGTACACTAATGCCATATACTGCATTCTACTCCAGGACAATACTACTTTATACTCTACTAATTTATATGTAGTAACTATAGTCGACAATAATGAATGTCAACATAGACTATACTCTTTATTGGGTATGGATATTGGGTATTAGATATCTCATTTGGTGGCCCGTGATAACCAGTCTTAGCTGCAGGACAAGATTACACCACACCACACCAACCATCCTATATCCACACCACACCAGATAATATTTCACACCACACCTCTATACTCTAAATCCATCGAATACTTTGTATCCAATCTTAAAGAAACGTCTATAATCTAAGCCTGCATATCGTTCAAGCCCAAGTCCTCGTTCTGTTCATGTGTACGCTCAAACTCCTGGATCTCCATATTGGGGTCATTGTCTGGAGCATAGACGTTTTGGATATACGAAGCAGCCAAAGGATCTTCCATCACCACTGTAAACCCAATACGGCCCTCGCTGGCATCTTGCAACTTGGCGAAAAACGTCGTCCATCTTTGCTTGGTCTCAGCCTCCATAGAATCGGAAGTTTCACTGAACACACGAGAATGCAATTCCTCATATACTTGTGCCAATAAACCTTCGATGGTGGTGAAACGTCCACCAAGAGTTCCGGGAGTCAAATCCAAGTTTAATTCGGGAATCTTCAATCCACACGTCTCGGACTTAAGGATATCACGTGCCAAGTCCTCAGGGTCAGTCACCTTCAAGGTAATGGAGTTACCCTTTTCGGGAATTTCTCCTCCAGTCTTCACCTCATTAGACCGGTACCCACAATGGTCGCATACGGTCGACATGATGATGACATCTTTAAAGTGGGGGATGTTGACGGTCTTCATGTTGGTTTGACAGGGCTCAAAACAACTGGAACATGTAGCATGGAACACCTGCACTTCTCCTGATAAGTTTTCAATATCATCATTATCATTAACTGCAGTGTCTTCTGAGTTTCCTTGTTTTCCATTTCCTTCTGTCTCCTTTCCTTTTCCTGATTCAGTGTTTAATGTACTGGTGACGTTACCTGCAGTCGCAGCCCTCTTAGCCTCTGCCTCGAGTTTCTTTTGCTGAGCCACATCATCGGCCGAAATCAACCCCAAAAATACATTCTGCTCCGCCGTCCGCTTATACTCATACATGGACCACTTATGGGCTGGTTGATCTGGCACATACTCCACCCACGAGTTACCTGCAGGGTCATCAACATAAAATGTAAGAGGCAAATGTTGACCTTCAAGACATTCCTGTACCTTGGCAATGAACGCCTCTAACTTCTCATATGTTTCTGGTTGTGCTTCCTTCCGAGCCGGTTGGTCTGCACTCAAATTTGCCACCATTTCCGTGAGTAAGCCTTCGATATTAGACAACTGGCCTCTTTCAGGAGGAATCTCCAAATCAAGCTCCACAAACTTGCATGTTGCCGTTTCAGATTTCACGATCTGGCGGCTAAAATCAGCCTGAGTCTCGATTTTAAACACGTACCGCAGGCCTTTCTCTGCAATTTGAGCAGCAGGCTGAATCTCCGAGTTCTTAAATCCACAATGAGGACACTCGAAAGACATGATGATGATTTCCCGGAAAAAAGGGATTTGTGTAAGTAGCATCCGGGTGGTTCCATTCTTATGACAATTCATACAAAGGGACTCCACCTCCTGCACAGGGTGGCCCTGGGCATCTTGATTTCCATCTTGAGTATTTTGCACTTGATCTCCCACACTAGGGAAGTTATTATTGGGGGACCCTGACATTTCAATACGGGGTTTTTTATCTTGAGGTTCTGCTTGGTGACTTCTCTTCATTTGAGGTTTTTATAAAGAGATGGATGTGCGCGATGTCAACTCGAGACTATATACAGGATCGAAGGTTCCAGATCTTGCCGCCCCCGCCAATCTATATAACATGCAAAAAAAAATATAGAGACTAAGGAAACATAAAATTTTTGTCAGTTGTACATATGCAGAGAAAGAGAAAGAGAAAGAGAAAGATGGAGAGCCAAGGAATTATGTACAGGAATGCCCCAATCACTCTTCTGTTATGTACAGTATTGTCGTGTATAACATGATCTTTCCTGTATATTAGACTTGAGTTTAAACCCGTACACCAAGTGCGGCTGGCGCCACGTCCGCGCATCTGTACACCTCGCCTATGGCGCGAGCCACACTCTCCATATCCACTCGTACTTACTTACATACACCTTTAGAGCTTCCATAACCACCACTGTTTCAAGCCAAAAACACCTGGAAAACCTTTGAAACATACCTGAAACAAAACTGAAACACATCTGAAACATATCTGAAACATCCTTGAACCATCCCTACATCCCTACCTCCATATTAACCACCCCCCTTCCCTCCCACATGGATCTGCCCATGGATTTACGTGACCCCTGTGGGCTGCCAGAAACAGAAAAAGCCACCACAAAAAGTCTCCTGACTATTCTAGACCGGGGCATTTCATCTCTGGCCACCCCAAAGTTCCAGGTGCCTCCAGAACCGCAAGTTTGGGCGGAAAACGAGTCCAAAAACGTGAATCTCGTGACCAAATCGGCCCCTGACTCTCCTGTGGCCCAAAAGAATATTGAAATCAGACCTGATCTGGGTCCCGACGTTTCTGTGGTCACCCCTTTTCTTATGAAACACATAAATGACCAATCAAATATCCCCAAGGATAATATCCATAAGTTCTGCTACAGACATAACCCAGATATCATCTGCAATAAGCAAGCAGACGCCACCAAAATGATCAAGATCCAACGTGAACTTGAGCACCTTCCTTCTAGGGATCGAGAAGCCATTTCCCATGTTTGGTCGATCTTTCTGGCTGCTCCGCACCTGCATCGAGCCCTTATTCTTAAAGGTCTTTTATCCCAATGTTGTTTCCCCCAGCTCCTGACAATCTCTCAGGAAATCTCTCAGTTGGTCCGTATAGATTTTATTGCTACACTCCCGGTGGAAATCGCGCTTAAGATCTTGTGTTACCTTGATTGCAAGTCTCTATGTAATGCGGCTCAAGTGTCCCGGAAATGGAAGCAGTTGGCCGATGACGATCGTGTTTGGCATCATATGTGTGAACAACATATTGATCGGAAATGTGCCAACTGTGGCTGGGGGCTTCCGCTCATGCACATGAAAAGGGCCCGGTTTGAAGATGCTAAAAATGACCATAATGCTAAGAAACGCAAGTTGGTCGATGGTGCTGATGAGAGTACTGAAAGCGTACCTAAAAAGAGACCTTGGAAAAGTGTCTACTCCGAACGGTACCAGCTCGAGAAGAACTGGCGTAATGGACTGCACTCACTTATGGAGTTCGTGGGCCATACAGATGGAGTAGCGTGTCTTCAGTTCAACCGCAAATACTTGATTTCAGGCCTGTACGATTCCACAATCAAGATTTGGAATGTCAATACGGGAGAGTGCATACGGACCCTAGCAGGCCATCTGAAAGGTGTACGGGCTTTGGCCTTCGATTCCCAGAAATTGATCACTGGAGGCTTGGATTCTACCATTAAAGTTTGGAACTACCACACAGGCCAGTGCATCTCCACATACAGAGGTCATGACGATGCAGTATCCAGCATAGACTTCTGCAACAAAACTATTGTTTCAGGGCTGACAGATTGCACGATAAAAGTATGGCACGTGGACCTGCGCACGTGTTACACCTTACGGGGTCATACGGATTGCATTAATTGTGTGAAGATTCATGAACCGTCCAATACGGTGTTCAGTGCTTCTGATGATACCACAGTGAAGATGTGGGACATGACTACAAACCAATGCCTCCGAGTATTTGGGGGTATGGGTAGCAATGGACACGTTGGCCAGATTGAAACGGTGATTCCGTTTGTTTACAAGGGCGACGATTTGGTGGTAGATTCATTAGATGATGCCACCCCATCTATGCAGTATCACCAATATGAACAGCGACGTCAAGAAAGTCAAGGACAAAATGGACAAAATGGACAGAATGCACAGAATACACAGAATGGACAGAATGGACAGAATGGACAGAATTTGGATGGGGCTCCAGAATGGACGGAAAACCCAAAATACCCTTCCCATCTCCTCACGTCGTCCTTAGATAACACCATCAAATTGTGGGATGTCAAAACAGGCAAGTGTATCCGGACACAGTTCGGGCATATCGAGGGCATTTGGTCCATCAGTGCAGACAATTTCCGGGTGGTGAGTGGATCTCATGATAAACTTATCAAAGTGTGGGATCTTCAGAATGGAAAGTGTTTGCATACTTTTGGCAACCAGGCCAGTGTCAGTTGTGTTGCATTATCCAGTCATTTGGTGGCTGCAGGTTTAGAAACGGGCAAAATCAAGATGTTGAATTTTAATTAGACGATTGAACCCGGACAAATGAAAAAGAAGTTACTAGAAGAAGAAGTTACTAGAAGAAGAAGTTACTAGAAGAAGAAGTTACTAGAAGAAGAAGTTACTTGAAGAAGAAGTTTCTTGAAGAAGAAGTTACTAGAAGAAGATGTTACTAGAAGAAGATGTTACTAGAAGAAGATCAGAAGATCAGGAGATCTAAAGAAGGCAGAAGAAGAAGTCACGAGACATTAGAAGACTCGAAACATCAGGAGAGAATTACGATATTTAGGAGTTTCCATGAAAGTCAGAGGAAAAAGATCCATAGAAAGAATTGGAAGGATGAAGTGCAGAAGTCAGAAGAAGGAGATTAAGAGAAGGTCAGAGTGAGAAGAAGGAGATCAAAAGAAGGTCAGAGTGAGAAGAAGAAATAGCTCCAAAGGAAGCGACGAAGAAGTGGTGATTTAAAGTGAAATTTAATGGAGAAAAAGTCACTAATTAGTTGCTTTTTGAAGTGACAAGAAACTAGAGTGAAATGTTCATTTAAGTGAGATTTAATGAAGTCAAATGGAGAGTCATTCAGTTGTATGACATATTCTATTGTATGGGAGAGTGTCAGTTAAAGACATTGTTCGTTTCAGTCAAGTGGAAGGTCATATCATATGAGGAAAGCAGTTCCAAGATAAATGATAGAGTCATCATTAAACCTAGATGATCTGTTATAATGGTTCCTGATATTTCCTTATATCTTCTGTTATTTGCTTCTGACTCATAATAATATGACTCCATGATTTTTATGACTAGATGTCTTGATTATTGATCCTTTTACAGTCAAGAAAGAATATGTGGTGAATCATGCAAAACAAATTACTTGACCAGCCAAAGAGAGTTTCTTGTTCGGGAAAGTTATGATGATTTGAATTGGTACATAGCTATCTCCAAGAAACTATGGTTTCTGTCCATGTTTTGATGAACTGGTGAGTTCACAGTGACTCATTATATCTGACTAAAGGACTGTATCATAGTTCATTATGGTTCATTATGGTTCATTATGGTTTATGACATGGTATATGGGACCTAAGATACCATTCCATCAACAACTACATGACTTTATTATGAGTTCATGAGTACATCAAGTCTACGAAGACTACGTGATATGACTTCATTATGGTCTAGAATGGGATCTCAATGCCTATGAATTCATGATAAGAGTCCATCACTTAGTGACTTCTGTGACTTCATGATTCCATCACTTAGTGACTTTTGTCATGGCTATTACTTAATGAAATGGGTTCATGAGATGACTTCATGATCAAAGGATTTAGTTGATGCTTTTCACTCATGTTATCTTGAGTTATTCTTCTGCCGTGTCACTCATGGCTTCATGCTTATGGTTCCAATCCAATGCTTGACACTTTCGATGGACACTTTCGATGGACACTTTCGATGGACACTTTCAAAGGCCACTTTGAGGATCACTCTCAAAGCTCACTTTTGAAGTTAACTTATGGTCATTCATTTCCATATGGTCACTGACCTTTTCATCCGAAGACTGTGATCTTATTCCTGTCTAAAGGTTCTACAGTCTTCTAATATGACTCTGATTATGTTTCCACTACAATCAATCATGTGCCTGTGGCTCTATGGTATTCATTCATGTTATCCATTGATGATTATTATGGTTCCACTTATGATGCCATCTTCTTATGGCTCTTCTAATGGAATCATAACTTATGTGACACATTTATGATATCTTACGGCCTCAACCTTGGTGTCATAAACTTATGGTCCCTCTTATGAGTCTCATAAAGTCATCTTATGATATCCATTTATGGCTTTACTTATGGAATCATCTTATGGTTCTTATGGTCCTTTCTATGAAGCCATGTTATGGAATTATCTTAAGGAGTCATCTTATGATATACATTTATGGTTCTACATGTGGTTCTACTTATGGACTGATCTTATATGGAGTGATATGGAGTCATATTATGGAGTCATCTTATGATATCCATTTATGGTTCTACATGTGGTTCTACATGTGGTTCTACTTGTGGCTCTACTTATGGAGTGATCTTATGATATACATTTGGGGCTCTACTTATGGACTGATCTGGAGTGATCTTATGGTGTGGTGACTCTATGGTTTCAGTTCTTGATTGTGTCTTGTCGTCCTATTCCAAATCTCATATAATCAAATTTGTTTTTGATTGAATTTGTTTTTGATTGAAGTTCTTTTTAATTGAACTTCAATTGCCTATCATGGACTATCACGTGATGGTTCAGTTCATGGTCTTGAGGATCTAGAAATGCCACTTCCATATTAAAAAAAGAATGGAAGTTTTCGCAATCATGAATAATTAGAGTGTTTAAGTCATTCTCTATAATGACTCGTTTTTTTTTTTGCTGGAATTTTGGTTTCAGTATTGAAATTGTTGGATTTTTAAAAACAGTATTGGAACTGTGATGTACGGGTTTCCCCCTCGGATGTACGGGTGTTCCTCGAATGTACGGGTGTTCAGGTACACAGGTTTAAATGTACCGGTATAAATTTTCACGTATAATCAGCTCCAAATCCGCGATAATTGATGCCTTATTATCGGCTAAGTGCTGGTTGCATCTAAAAACCTTATTTAAGTTGGTAGATAATATAATATACAGGAATGGCTTTATATGCACGCGGCTACAATTGCGTGGCTTTTTTTTTTTTTGTTTTTTTGTGTGGGGAGTAGATGTAGGCTTTAAAGCTTTTATTCGTATGTGGCCAGCGTCAGCAGACTGGTTCAACCAGGTTGGCAATGTAGACGTTCCAGGTTGGTCATGGGTTAAGTCGCCAAGTAGGAAGGCAGATTCTGGAAGGTTCTAGTGATCCGGAAGTTCCCAGAAGATCTAGAAGTTCCCAGAAGATCTAGAAGTTTCCAGGAGTTCTAAAAGTTTCCAGAAGACCTAGAAGTTTAAAAGAGATCTAGAAGTTTCCAGAAGATCTAGAAGTTTCCAAGAGATCTAAAAGTTTTCAGCACATCTGGGAGTGTGACAGACCTGGGCAGATTCTGGCGATTTTGAACAATGTCAGATTGTAACAGATTGTAAAAGATTCGCATTGGATAGCACTTCAGCTGTGTCTAGAAGTAATGCAGGAGCAGAAGTTTGCCTATCCTTATCATCTTGATATCACAGACCTCAGACCTTAGATCACCGATCACAGTCATGACCAACGATTAATCACAGATGATCTTAAAAGAATCATGACCGACGACTAGACACAGATCATCTTAAAGAATCATGACCGACGACTAATGACAGATCATCTTGAATAAAGTCATGTCCAACGACTAATCATAGATCATCTTAAAAGAATCATGACCGACGACTAATCACAGATCATCTTAAATAGAGTCACAAAGTGATAATCGATTATCTCACAAGGATGGTAATTACTGTCATGGTTATTGATCATTCTCTCATTCCGTTATTTTGCCATTCTGTCTTTCTGTCGTTCTCCTCATCACAGATTGTCTGTCGCGTTCATCTATTATTTCAAAAAGGAAGACACTGTAAAGACCGGGTCCAGGTTATCTGCATCGTTATTGCCAACTTTCGATGGGTCCAAATGTGTGCCTGGCTCTTCACTCAAAACAAGCGTGGTTTTGGACCCGCCGTCGTTGGTGCGAGAATTAAAAAAACAATACGAGTCCAAGAGCTCTTTGTAGGTCATGGACTCGTGGGGTTTGCGCCTGCTAGAGGCGTCAAAAGTGGTTGCGGAATCCACATTTTGTTGTGGAGAAGGCGAGCTTTCGTCCGAAGGGGAGTCGCTGATCCGTAAGTGGTCCGAGAAATCCGTTGAGAATGTGCGACCGTCAGCGTGGGTATCGGGGTCCTTGTTCAATTGGTCGTCAATAAGAAGATCCTTGAAATTATTCTTGGCGGTGTAATTGAGCAAGGGCGACGAAAGGTAGTAGCTGTTGGTTTGGAAATCGTCATAGTCGGGCGACGCCCATGGACGCCGGTCAAAGGGCCGGGACGAATCCAAGCTCTTGTCGTCGTCAGTAGAAGAGGCCGCCTGCGGCGCAGAATGCCGCTTTTTAAGGTATGATGACGAGTATTTGGGCTTCTTGGTGTGTGTGTCTTGTTTTGTTTTGGCGCCTCGGGGCACGTTTTTGCCAAGACTGGTCTTGGTGGGCGCATCACGCTTCAAAACAAACAGGTAGTTTTGATGGTCATTATTATCCCACAATTCGTGACCGGGAGTGGCAAAACGTATGCACATTTCGGTAGTGATGACTTGGGTGCTGGGCAGCTTGAATTGTTGGGGGAAACAATTGACAAACAGATCCAAGGGGATTTTAAACATGAACCGATCATAGTTGTGGCTTTTGAGTACTGAGGGTGAATCCGGAATGTAAAATGCATGGATCTCCACTATGGTCGACCAGTTATCAAGAGAGTATCGGATGGTCACGGACTTTTCATATGCCAAGTTGAGCACCGCAACCTGCCCCAATAAATACTTTCCATCTATCGAGACAAACATGTTCTCCAAGAACAACGGCCGGTGCTCCATCGTAATCCGTTCATGGTAGGATCTGAAGGAAAAGTTGGTGAATTCAAGACTCCAGTCAGAATGGGATGCGGGTGCCTGCAGCATGGATGAGGCCTTGGGTTTTTGGTCCGCATGCGAATTGAGCTCATCGTCATAATAATCAAAGTAACTTCTGGGTGTGGCACTGGCCAACGAAGCAACGAAGTTTGAGTCGTGTTGATTGTTTATGGAAAAATGAGGAATGTTAGTGGAGTCATCGTCATCATCATCATCGTATAATTGCGTGGGTGAGTTCAGCGCCAGGATCGCAGCCGGGCGATCCTTAGACTTGAAATATTTGACGTCATTGTCGCCGCCAAAATGAACCTGCTTGTATGTTGGTGTGGAGGGTAGAGACCTAGATCTGTACTTGATGGAGGAACTCGACTCTTTGAGGAGCGATTTGACCACTTCGCCGGACTTCTTGCGAACCAATGAGTGACTCGAGTTCGGTGTTGCCGGCATTTCAGCTGCAGATACCGGACTCTCGGAGCCGATTCTGGAATTATTGGCCAAAGCCATGGAGCTTTGCAGCATCACGCGCGGGGTAGGACTGTTGGAGCAGTCATCAGAAGACACCTCCATGGATGAGAGCGGATCATGCGGATGCAATTGAGAGTTGACCAAGGAGTTGCGCCTGGTTGGATCCGAAGCCTTTTCCAATTCAGTCTTGGACCTGGATGGTTTGTGCATGAATCTCATGGAGAGGGGAGTTTCCGCAGGGGATGCTAGCAGAGCCTGGGTGTAGGAAAATGCAAGGGGCAGACTTGAAGCCGGGGAATCTCGGGAATGGGGGTGCTCGGGCCCTCCAAGTGGAGGAGTCCGTATTTGATTAGTAGCTTGCATGGGAGCGGGAGAAAGAGGAGGAGGATGAAGGGCCAACAAAAGGGCTATACAATGAAACCTTGGTCGCGGACTTGGGAAGCAACTCCGAGCAAGCTAATCCGATAAGCAAGAGGCACTGGTGCGTGGACCTGACACGAAAATGCAATAAGTATCCCCAAGCGAAAAACCGAAAAAAAGGGCCAGCGGGGTCTTGATAAGGAGGAACAAGCGTAGTTTAAGAAGGAGACCTTAACCGGCCAACAGTGGATCCTTGAGGCAATTAGAGGTTGTGCCTAATGCGTCTAGGAAGCCCCCGCGCGCATGATGCGATACTCTAGCAAAACATGGGCAATGCGACACAACGAGGTACGAGATTCTTGCAACGACAACAAGGGGGTGGTGAGGGAGGAGGACCAAGCCCGGGGTTTATATAATTGCACATGGCCAAAAATTGACCACCACGTTTTCGGGCGAGCCCCTGCTTTTGTGTCTCTTATCGCTTGCTGCCTGTGTTTGTGCATGAAACAATGTTAACTGTGGGAAAGGGCTATCGTATTATCTGTAGGAAGATTGCGCCAGATGTTAGTTTTTTTTTTTTTTTTTTTTTTTTTTCTTTCTCTCGTGCATGGTTTCCCCTTCTGCCGCGCTGCTGTTGAGCGTATAGAGCGCGGGTTCTGCGACGCCTGTAATTGCAGCACCCGATGAAGAAACAAAAGTGCCGACCCCTATATAATGCTTGGCCCAATATGAAACTATAAATCAAGCCCACTTTCCGCTGTGGAGATTTGGGGTAATTTTTTCCCGCCAGATCTCGGAAGTTCTTTGGCCGAACGCCACGCCTTTCTCTATTGACAATGGGAAGAAGAAACGACGGCTGAAACCCGCGCCAATTAATCACATTTAAATATGAATGACCATTTGATTATGGGTGGGTACAAACAAACAAGAAAAAATGGGCGAGAGGGCCGAGACTAGGGGATGAAACGTTTCATGGTTGCGCTGTTTCAGATTGAGTTCTGGTGAAGGGATGCATAATTGAGTTCCGGGTTAAGGAGGTGCGGGAATCAGTTCCGGCCAAGTATGGTTTGAGTTCCGGTCGAGCAGTGCGGCATGGGGGACCGGTTGGGCCGGTAAGGGTGTTCCGTACATATTGGTGTTAAGTTCCGGCCAATATGGATCTGCATGGCAAGCTGTGCAGGAGGGGGTGCGCTTTCCTTGCGCGCTACTGGCACAAGCTACTGGAGTCAACGCAAAAACCCTGAGCTTTCTGCATAGATCACCTGCTTCCACGGCGGATGTATGCAGATCCACCCGGTCCGAGCCGCCCCCCAAATTATAGTCACGCACGTGACTCCTTCTCTTGCAGCCACCCCTCTCCCCTCATTCCGGATCCCTAGCCTTACGAATATTGGCATGAAAATGAAAGTCTACAAAAATGGATTCATTTATTTAAAGCAGATCGAGTATCCTGCATTATAGCTGCTTCCAAACGAATAGCATACTGCACCTCCACCCACTACAGCATCGCCCGCCAAGGAACTCCCTATAAAGACCGGTCCAGACTCCCAAATATTGTCCGGCATACGCATCTCCACAAGCTCTTGTTTTGATTCGTCAAATTTCATGATGGTGGTGTACTGGTTCTGGAGGTATTGGCCGGCTCCGCCAAGGATATATAAACCCGTGCCTCCGATTTTCGCCAAGCACCCGATACGGGCAAAATGGTTTGATTCTGCCACGGCCGAGATTTCCACTCTTGAACTTATCACACTGAATTTATAGAGGATTTTGTTGATTTCAGGAACAGTATCAGTGATCATTCCACCAATGATATACCCGACGTTTTGAACAGGACAATATGCCATGCCTGCACTGATAAGATTTGGCATTGTGTGCAGGTGCAGAAGCTGTTTGTGCAGGAGTCCAGAGTCTAATTTGAACATGGAGAAAAGACCTTTATGGAAAATGAGCACCGAGTTCGAGTCTAAAGATACTGCAGAGTGTCTCGAAAGACCTGAAGGCAAATCATCTTTTTGGGTCCAAATTTGAGTGTTTTCATCATAAATCCATACGTCCTGCATGTTGACGCCGGGCCGTGCACGACCGCCCACCAAAAGAAGCAGGTTATTCCCGATCCGGGTCAACGTATGCCCCATACGGGCAGGAGGTGCATGCTGAGAAGGGATTTCTTCATTCGGAAGACGTACCATACGGTTAGTTCTTGTTTGGAGCATTCCACCAAACGAATAAATTCCCTTTTGGCCTTCACATGCAGCAGAGAATTTGGCTTGTGGTGCAGGCAAAGAAGAAACATCTATATCCTGCAGATCGGAAACATCCAAAGCAGATTCTTCTTTTTCCAGTTCGAAGAGGCCGAATTCGGAATTGGTACCGTGAATCACAACATAATGCTGGCAAAAAATGATGAACTCTTCCCACTCATCGAAATCCTCGACGGCCTGCACACGGGCCTTGTCTTGAGCCGAGACTAATTGAAGCCAACTCTGAAACAAGTCCACGACTTCCACATTGGGAAAAAACTGCTTGAAACGTGTCTGTTGTTTATCCTTTGTGTGGTACTGTTGTACACATTGCAACGGCGACGTTAAGTGGTCGAAATGATAAAGCATTTTCTGGGCAAAGAAATGACTCTTACCTGCAGGCATGATCTGTTCAAGCACCAAGACATGGGAGTTTTCAAGTTGTGCCAGAATCTCAATAACCGGATTGGCATGTTCTGGCTTCATATATGCAAGTGAAACTTCTGCTATGAATATAGAAGGTTTCTCGTTCTTCATGAGAGAATTCACTTGTCTGTCATATAAGCCAACATTCTTCAAGTCACAACCCACCAATTTATAATTTGCAGTGGAAAGAACAACCCCCAATGCTTTTTCTTCTTCGGATATCGGTTGTATATCTCCGATGACATCCAAAATCTCGGAAGAGGCCTGGATCATCCCAAGTTTTTTGGCCACAAGCTCAGGGTAATCCAAATCAAAGAAAGTATATTTTCCAGTGGATTCAGCTAACATCCGAAAAGCGAAAGGATCAAAACCACATCCCAAGTTGACCACCTGCACATTCGAGTCATGGAATGTCTGGATGCGAAGAACACTCTGCCGAATACTCTCCATACGAACCCAATAGCCTCGGTTAATCGCTGGAGACCGACGTTTGCCCTTGGCCACGAAATGACGGAACCAATCATGCGTTTCCGGAGCCAAAATTGGGTTATAGAGCATTTCCACTGATCGTTTCGATACTATCGACGAATTATTGGTACCTTGCACCTGGAAATCATGGTACGACTTTTTGCGCCGGTCTTTCTCCACCTTTCGGCGGTTATTATCAGGTTTCAGGCCATTTGCACCCGAGATTTTAGGGTCTTTAGGGTGTTTGGTGTTTTCACGGGGTTCGGAGTTCATGGTGATGAATATGGCGATGCGTTCTGCTTCGCAATCGGTGTGTATGCAGGTGTGGAGTGGAGGTGGAGGAAGGAAACCAAAAGAAAGAAGGGATGGAAAACACAATGGGAGATGAGTTGACAACAATTTGAGCTTGCAGAGACGGTTTTCGAATTGGGCGACATGATGTGGAATCGATGATCTGGGTCAGAATGAGAATTCACAATGAGTGGTAGTGCATACCCAATGGAATGGGAGTAATGGGGTGGAAGAAATGATGGGAACACAAATTGGGTCGATGGTGGCAATGAAGTGAAAAGTGGCCATATCCAGAACACAGAATATGATCAAATTCAAATTGTGGATCCAGTGAAGATAAGGGGGATTGGTTAAGTGGTGTGTTATATGCAGGAAGATGGAATGAAAAGTTTCAAAGAAGACCAAGAAAGAAATCCAAGCTTCAGTTCTTCAGTGATCCAGATAAAACAAATATGAGAGAATCTGAATTTGAATAAACTTTACCTTCTGGTAGAGAGCTTTCTGGGAGGAATGGGCAGAATTTGACAACATGTTTCCATACCAGAATATTTCAACCAGATGGATTTTTATGATTTCCAATTCCACCACACTGGCACTGGCATCATTAAAGTCCGTTCCAGATTATGACGACTGATCTCTGTGAGCTCCACAGTGATCTCCACGTATAAGATAGAGAGCCCATCCCCAAGAAGCAAGACCACATTCATCATGAATCAAAGATCTTTGAAAAGGAAGGACCTCTGGGAAAAATGCCAAGGAAAGGTGTCTAGTAAAAAGTTGAGAGAAGGGACTGATGCGTATGAGAAATCATGAGGATTGTCCATTTCACGTTGGCCGAACCCGGTTTTCCCGAAAACTTGCACATCACCAAAGAATGAAGTGCCAAATGAAGGAGCTTCAGGGTTAGCTCCAAACGTTTGTGGTCTTAGAGACCTAGGAATCTCCTTTAATTTTGGGTTTGGATGTTGTGGAGTTTCACACTTTGGTTCTTCGCTTTCAAAGGACTCCATACTCCAATAACCCCCACAAGTCCACCTAGTATCAGTTTCGGAGCCCTCTCAAAGCAAACAGTTACTTTTTTCATACCCTTGACATCAAAAAGTCTCCATGCATCCATACCAAAAAAAACAGATCTGCTGATTTCAAGCACAATACATGAATGGGTCGAACACATTGTTTGGTTAACAGTTAGGTGTATTGTTGCCTAAAAAAAATGACTGGAACAAAGACGGGGGAACCGTACTTTTATATATGCAATTGTGCAACGCTTTTGTAAACGAAAGGGTGGCGAAACCTGAAACGAAAGAGAGGTAAAACCTGAAACGAAAGAGAGGCAAATTCGGAAACAAGGGGGTGGCAAAAGATTACATGAAGTTGCAGCTGGCTGCAAGTCAAGAGGGGTGAAATGGCTGTAAATCTGGGGGTGCGCACTATATATAAAGGGACGTCCCTCCCTCCCCGGTGTCTCCTCGCTACCTTTTTTTTGTTGCACTGAAATGGGCTCTTAAATTGGGACCTTGATTCTGATTGGGAAAATGTTCAAGGATCAATTGTGATAGTGACATGTTCAAGAACCGGTTATACACCTTTTGCAATTTATAGTGAACTGGTGAAAATTGTTAGATTCTTGTTGTGACGTTAAGTACTAAGTTATCTTTATTCGTTGATGATTCCTCAAGCGAGGAATCGGAGCGGCTTATATAACTTTGCAAGAATCTAGATCGCTACGGAACAACTCCTTAGCGATCATTGTTTTAATCACCTCAGCTGATTCTACTACTCCGTACAATGAGGCGGAGTAGAAGTCTGAATAGGAGGCTGTGTAACAATAGCCATTGTATCAGGCAGAGATGTTTCATATTATCCCCATAGGTAGATCCCTACCCATGGTGGGTCTGACAAAAATGGTTCTTTTGCAACTTCAAGTGATTTGGTTTTGGTGAAAATAGTTCTTTTGCAACTTCAAATTAATTGGTGAAAATGGTTCTTTTGCAACTTAAAGTCATCTTGTTTCTGAATATGGGTATGTTACTACGGGAAAACAAGCAGAGTATAAGGTCCATAAGCTGTGCTGGTTGTCTGTGAGAGTTTTTAGGACACTATTAACAGCTTGATATGTTCCAGGGCCAATGAATGACTTGAGATTTTGGAATGGCTCCATCACCTACTGCTACAACAAATTACGGTAGACTCTAAGGCTTACTAAGGGAACCACAGTTTAGCCACTATTATCCTAAATGCACAAGGTTTAGTTCGGGGATAAACGTACGTTCGTGTTGTGATTGATGATAATAGAAGTAAGTTGAGAATATTTATTATACAAATCCTATACCTAAATATTGTGATCTACAAAATATCCTAATCTAAAATATCTGGATACATATAATCCTGTGATATAGGATCTCTTCATATGGAGTTGTGAGTACTTGAGGTGATCCTTTCACATTCAAACACGATCATATTCAAAAGATCACATTCAAAAGACAATCACACTTGAGAACCGGGTTCCATGGTTACAGATGGTGACTCTCTGGATATTGCTCAAGAAGAATAATTGTGTGAGTCCATAAAAATGGTCAGAAAATGCATCGATTGGTATAAACCATCAATATATTCATCCGAATATATCTCCTAGAGATTCTATTGGATGAACAACAAGGTAAGGTGAGACTCAAATTAAAGCGTTGTAACTTAAAGGTGAGTTATTATTGGGGATAATCACCATTATATGACACCCACAAAAGCCTTCTTCAACTCATCCTCGATTTCACTCTTTTTACACCTTTGACAGGCTCTTAAGAAGTTGGCTCCAGCAAGAGAGAGCCGGAGGGTGTGCATAGAAAGCCTCTCCTGAACTGAAGAAGAAGCAGCACTAGAAGAATCCACCATTTCCAGATCTTCCTGCGTCCCCACATCCTTGGCTCCACATTTAAGCCAGATCCGGCCATTTATACCGATAGCGATATCGAATGAAACACGAGATGCAAGCGACTCCAAGAAAATGCTTTTTTTATTGAAAAGCAACTCACGGGCAAAGTTCATATTGACCTCGAAAATGTACCCATTTTCATCGAGCGGCCCAAAGCCTCCTTCTTTGCCTGTTTCAGGATCTATGCACTCGATTTCAGTGACGACTTCAGGAACAGCTTCGGAAACACGTGCATATACAGCCTGGCCGATTTTCAAATTGGGCCGGTTTTTTTTGGTGGCGTTGGGGAAGGCCATCATGGAAAGTTGCACTGCAGGCGAGTATTCCTGAAGGGAGACCCGGAAATAGTCCGAGTACACATGGGTGACTATACCGATAACAAAGTCGTTTGTTTGAGGAACATAACGTTTGGTATTGGAATTGATATACACCAAACTGGAGTTTGTCTTACCTATTTGGGCCGTCTGAAGCGTACCCGCCAGCACGGGAATGATGGTCTGTGTGCGTGGAGACTTATAGATTCCAGGGCCGATGGTTATGGAACCTTCAGCAGAGGGTGCGTCTAGATGCAGGTCGAGCAAGTCACCAGGAATAACCACTGTCATGTTTCCGTTTTTGATGTGGTGTATGAATTAATGTGGTGTCTAGATTGGTATGTTGGTTGGTTGGTATGTTGGTTGGTTGGTGATGGAGATGATGAGTGCGAGCTGCGAAGTACAGGGCTCAAAACCAGGTTGGAGAGAGAAATGGCTTTGGAGAAAAAAAAAACCAGGGCATATGACGCGTTATATCTTTGGAAGGGTCTTTTTCTTTTGAGTTACTAGAGATATGTTTTCGATATTCCTTTGGTCTTTCACTAGTCATGCTTGTTGTTTTTTTTTTTTTGGGGGCTTTTTTTGCTTCTGTTTAGTGGGACTGCAAAATGTGTTGGTGGTGCGAGAAGACTAAAGCACTTATGAACTTCGCACGACTTCAATTCAATTCAAAACGAAATTGGACACCCAAAAGCTTTTTTAGTTGCTATGGATCTACCACTCCTTTTTTAATGCTTTCTTCCATTTTGGAGGATGTTCCTTTTCAAGACTTGGTTCAAAGGGTGGCTGATATAGTGCTTATCATGTGACTAGGATCATGTGATTTCCCCACCCGAGAGTTTGCATGTGACCGATAACATACCGTGCATACTCACCCACTTATCACTTTCTCCACAGCATGTCACGGGAAACCAGTTTCTTTGAGCGCTATTATATTCACCGGGACACAACGGGAGTGATGAACCGTGGGTTCAACGTCTCGGTACAATTCAACCATCACATCTCCGACTCGTTGCTTCTGAATGCGCTTCGCCAATTGGTGCCGACTCACTACTATTTCTACAGCAACGCTTTCCGGAATGAAACCGAGGAAACTACATTATTGGACAAGACAATTCTGAGTGGAAATCGAATCCAGATTAATCTGGACAATGGTGTCTCGGGGAACCTGGAGATCTCACAATACACCACTTCTGATGATTTGAATTTGGGTACTTCGGTGAAATCTGGGAATGAGTCAGAGCGCGTGGCTGTTAATTGGGATGGATTAGACAATTTGGACAAACTGGAAAATCTGAACACGGAAAGGGACATATTGGAAAGGGATAGATTGGAAAGGGACAGTCTGGACAATTCAATTACATTGAACAAGTCAATTGGATTGGATGGTTCTGAGGTTGATGCTCGGGAAGGAGGAAGAAACTACCGCATCAGGCCCGTGGACAAAGTACTTTACTCCGAACTCGTACAAAAGCGAAGCGTGGAAGTATTTAATGAGGACGAATTCTACCGTCTTTCTCAAATTCGGATCCCAGTCAATGTCCAGAAACCAACCTACTCTTTAACGCTTTTGGAAGAGAAAAGTACGGGCTTGCAATACGTGGTATTCCTGTCGAACCACATGTTTTTTGATGGTACGTCTGCCATGAATTTCCTTGAAGATTTGGCCTTGGCCTTGGCGAATGTGCCGGACGATAGTGAACCAGTGGAGGTTTTATTTGATGCTGAGAAGATGAATGTTCATGTGGAACCGGCTGGAGACTCCAAATGTGATCTATACAGGTCGAGCCTTTGGTACAGAGTGTGGACATTTTTCAAGCTCCAGATCCCATCTTTTTTGGTGAAAATCTACCACAGTTACTTTACCAGCCAAGGCCCCAATTTATTCCGGGCCCCGCTTTTCACTGTGGCTTCATATAAAAGTGGCAGTGAAAGCAAGTTTCATTTGGTGCAGTACAATTCTGCAGAGACCGCTCGGCTTCTTCAGAAGTGTCGACAAAATGGATCCACAGTCACGGCCGTTTTAACGGCTCAATTGGCCAAGAATGTGGAGGAGGCGTTTTTACCTCATTTGGGTCCATTTTCTTCCAACTTCTCTATCGCTGTCAATGGCCGGAGATACTTCCCCGATTTGGACCTTCGGTATGGACTTTACATTACGTCCGTTTCCGAGGATCTTACACCCGGGAAAAACGTATGGACGTATGCTCTGCAAATCTCCAAAGCTTTGAAACAGTGTTTTGAAAACCGCCGGGCATTTATGTTTACAGGACTCTTGGAATATGTGAACATCTGGCGGTATATGCAGTCGCGAATTGAATCAGGGCAGCGTGGAACCATTGAAGTTTCCAATCTAGGAAGGGTTTCCTTTCCCGAAGCAGCATGGGCTCCTCAACAAATTCTTTTCAGTCAGAGTGTCACTGATACTCATTTTGTTTGTTCGTGTGTGAGCACCAAAAACGGGCTCAATATTATGGTGGCCTACCATAAGCTGTTGGATTCGTTTGAATGGCAAGGTGAAAAGACAGCAAAGAGATGTATTGAAAACTTCCGGACTCAGCTCTTGGAATGATTCAAAACTTGTGCTGGTATAGAGTATGGATTTCCAGGTTTTGAACATCCGGTTCAAGGTTTTATGATTCCATGGTTTTAATTGTCCATTTGTTCATGTTGTGGTTTGTTGATGATGTCATTCTTTTCCAGGTGTTGATGGTTATTGAAGGCTGTTTCGAACTAATGATGGTTCATGTGATTCATTTCAGTTGCAATCTACTTTCTAAGTGTTTGCGGAGTTTCCAAAGTTATCACCTTCATTCTTGATTGATGCTTCCTTTTGTTTGTTGCAGTTGTTCCAAGTTATCAATATCATCTAAGTCCATGTCTGGTCTCAAAGTTCCAGTCTGGGCCATGCATCCTGACACATGATATTAAGGAATGTTTTGAATCATAGGAGTCAAGTGCAACGAATTGCGAACCTTATGTTTGAATAGCTGAACGGTGGGTCAAACTTCATAACTCTTTAAGAAAAGACATGAAGTTCCAAGATTTTGACGTACTCATAATGGTTGTGTTCTTTAAGGTGCTCCTTCTTCCAGAGGGATTTATTCCTCAAGAAATCGGGTGTGAAGTTTGTCCTTCGAGTCTCTTTCAAGCTAGTCATGTTTGGTTCTTGGTGTTCCAAGCAGATTTAGGGTTGTTCAGGTTTTTCTCATTGATGTCCATTGACATTTGATTGGAGTTTCATTTTCAGACTCATTCAAATCTATAGTCAACAGGATATATTTGGACAAGTATTCAAACGGATGTTTTTTGAATCCCCTCAAATCTTTTCAAGTCGTGAAGAAATGAAATTCATTGGAGTGATTTATGGATATGTTAGGACATGGACAGAGATGGTCAATGAAGTCAATAAAGGTCAGTGAAGGTCAATGAAGGTCAGTGAAGGTCAATGAATGTCAGTGAATGTCAGTGAAGTTCTCTTTGTTTATTGATGCGATTTGGAGGTCCAAGTCTTTATTGATTCAATGGTTTGTGAAGTTGCGGACTTGAAAGAACGGAAGAAGATTTGAAGCAGTGAAAAGAAACTGCGTTAAAGGTGTTTTAACTCACTCTTTTGGAAATACTTCCTTATTTCCAAAACAGATTTGATACATCTGTTCTAGAATGGTTGGACACTTCCAGGGATAATGGACTAGACCTGATGTGATAGTGATCAAATATGGACAGTTAAGTACTATCGTTTCAGACTTCGTTCATCTTTCCTGAATGACTCTGCTTCTACTTGACTACATGCTTTCCATTGTGGGGATGGTACAGTGAGGCCCCATTAGGAAATTGCAATACGATTAATTGCATACAAGAGACAAGAGCAGAGAAAAGCCAACCAGCCAGCCAGCCAGCCAACCAGCCAGCCAGGCAAAAGCCAAAGCAACGAATTCGCTCAAGAAGCCGAAAAAAAAAAAAAGAAACAAAACAAAACAAACAATGGACAAGGATGGGGAATCCGTACACCTGACCAAGAGGTAAGTAAAGGCGAGATACACGGCCAAGGGAGTCACGTGAGCCACTTAGCCACGTGAGCCACTTAGCCACGTGAGCCACTTAGCCACGTGAGCCACTTAGCCACGTGAATGGGTGGGTAAAAAAAAAAGAATGGCAGAATATCCCCAGGTGCATAAGAACCATTAAAATGGGAGAAGATTCAAGTGTGGAGCCTTTGGAATGTTTGAATAAATGAATGATTTTGACTCTTGATTGAAATGCGAGGTTCTGATTGGTTAAAGGATAGTGTGACTATTTAATGGTGGGGTAAAAAGTGGAACACGTGGTCACGTGCAGACTAATAAGTCATAAGTCAGTCATAAGTCATAAGTCACAAGACATGAATCGTCATGATAGGCGGTCGCGCATGGTAATTTAGGGTTATATGCAGTGCCTCATAAGCCCACGTGCCATACGAATTCTACTTGAAACTTCAATTTTCAACCCAGGTTTCGAGCACATATATCTCCTGATCTCCAGGATTTCAATGGTGGTCTTAAAATCCTTGATTTCTTACTTGGTCCTTCCCGTTTTCCCGACTTGTCTCGGAAACGTGGGTGCGCATCTTTAAACGTGCGCTTCGAGGCCCTCTCATGCCGCACGTATATCTATGCACGGGCCCCAGATATCTCTTCTCGTGGCACCACTTGAGGAGCGTTTTCTAGCGAAAGAGATTTAGAAGAACTAAAGGAGAACTCAAAGGTTTTTAAGAGAATCTTATTAAGAAAAAGGCAAAAAAAGAACCACAAGAAAGAAGAAAGAAGAAAGAAGAAGGAAGGACGAAACACCAGAAAGAAGAAAGAACAAAGAAGAAAGAAAGAAGAAGGAAGACTACATTTACCGGAATCCTTGGAAATTTACTTACTATTTAACATCTTTTTTTTTTTTTTCTTTTTGTTTTTTTGAATAGGAATTCTGTTCTCGACTACTTAAGTGAGTCTTTGTTTGATTGTTTGATTGTTTGGAGAAGTCAACAACGGAGTCAAAGTCCGAGAAATCACTTCACCAGTTTTTCAGTTCAATCCAGTCCAATTCAGATCAAGTCAGTCCATTTCAATTCAGATCAAGTCAGTTTACATCTCTCAAGTGACTCCACACTTTTTTGAAGTTTATCTGAGCTCTATTCATTTTGTTTTGTTTGACTGCTTTCGTGATCTTGAGTCTTAATTGGTTTACTGCTGCTTTCTAGAGAGTCTGAAGTACCAGTTATTTTTGCTTTGGAATTTGGTGAACACTTGGTCCATTTCATCGGTTGTTTATTCCTGGTGAATATACAATCCTTTTTCTCCTGGAATTCCTGGTGACAATCTATTCCTCATTGATCTATTCCTCATTGATCTATCCCTCATTGATCTATCCCTCATTGATTTATTGTTTGTGAAATCGTCCTTTGGAATTCACTTACACTTAAGGAATTATCTTACCCCATTCATTCTATTTCTCATTCGTGAACCTTGGACTCATCTTACTGATCAGTCTTTAAGAGAAAAACGAGCCTGAGGTCAATCCTAGAGTCAAAACTCATCTCATTCATTCAAGACATTCAACGTTATTTTGAGATCTGACTCTCCCCACATTCTATTGTGTTTTAAACTGGTCATTTAAAGTCTTTCTGAATTCACTCAGTCACTTAGAAGATATTAATACTGACCAGTCTATTCACTATTGACTCTTTGAAGTATTGACTCTTTGGAAGTATTGACTCTTTGAAGTATTGGTTTCCACAGTTAATCACTTGATACCTATAATTCAAAGATGAGTCTGACAATACCTAGTGGAAGCAGTCTCCCAGCTCCACCAAGACTCAAAACAACCATTATCCAACTCAATAAGGATATCGACCCTGAGGATAATAACTATGAGGTTCTCTCCAATGATTATAACCAGTGCACCAGTACATATGGAGTGGTGGAACAACCCAAGAAAAAACGGAGACGGTCTTCGTTTGTGGATAAAGCTGAGATGGCAAGGAGAAAGGCTGAGACTAAACAACTACATTCCAAGATTGAAAAGAGACGCCGAATTAAGATTAATCGAGAATTTGAAGCTTTACAATACCTCATTCCTGCATGCAGGGCCCTCGACAAGAAATCAAAGTCTGATAGAAAATCTGAAAAGGTCATGGATACTTCTAAATTGGATAAATATCATGGGAAATTAGAGGGAAGATCTGAGGTGAAATCGGAGATGAAGTCGGAGATGAAGTCGGAGAAGTCGGAGAAATCAGAGAAATCAGAGAAATCAGAGGGAATGTATAAGTTGACCATACTTAAAACCTCAGTGGAATACATTCTATACCTTCATCACATCATCCAGAAACAACATGAGATGTTGCGTTCAAAGTGTCCGGACTACTCTTTTGATATCTCCTTTTCTGAAGTTCCTTTGGATGTCAATCAGTACCGGAATATCGACCAGGAGTATGTATTTGGCTATGATTCGGATAAGGACGAGAAGGAGGAGAAGTTTCGATGCCACAATGTGATACCTGAAGATTTAAATGAATTCAGTGAGAAGAGTGAATCTTTTGACGCTAAAAGTGAGTCTTTTGAGACTAAAAGTGAGTCTTTTGAGACTAAAAGTCAGTTGTTTGACACTAAAAGTCAGTTGTTTGAGACTAAAAGTAAGTTGTTTGAGACTAAAAGTGACTCTCTTGAAGCCAAAAGTGAGTTCTTTGAGACTAAAAGTGACCTTGGGGATATAGGCATATATGGGTCTAATATCTCTGAGTCCATAAGGTCTGATTCAGTTAAATCTGGGTTTGATTCAGGGATAAATGGAGATTTTGGAAGAAGAAGAGAATCAGGGAAATTTGAATTATCAGGATCTTCTTTGGATCCAGAAGATCAATGGACCCCAGTGATTACTCCGGTGATGGCTTGTATGCAGGACAAGCGATATTTACCCAACAAATCTACAATGAAAGAAGAATTTCCTCGCAATGATAAGCTTTTTCGCAATGATTCCGGATTCTGTTCGCAATTCAAGTTCCAGAGTCTGCACCGTCAAGGTCTGCACTCATTGGAAACCTCTCCTTTTACCATTCCCATCAAGTCACAGGTGAAAAACACTTTTCTTCTTCCCGATCCAGCTCTTACTTATGCCTCAGATACCAGAGATGTTTATACAAGAGATCAGGGAAGAGATGTTTATACACAGGATCAGGGCCGAAATTGTTATACACGAAACCAATCACTTAGTGAGGGTCTGAGAGGTAGTCTTCTGGAAGACGCACTGTATGTGCACTCTTTGCCCCGCAAAAAGTTCTTCAAAAGCAAGGTTCCAGCCACCAATTCTGTGATCAACATTCTTTCGGATGAAAAGGCTCAGGCCGAAACCGACGAGATCAATAGTGTGGCCAAGGCTTCGGAGGCTCTTTTGACATTTAGAAAGCCTAGCATAGAGAGGTTATTGAATTAGAAACCATTCCCCGGAATTATGGATCTTATTCCGTGGATTAGGGATGTTAATCCGTGGATTAGGGATCTTGAATTTGTTGAATGGATCTTGGCTCTTTTCAATTATGGATCTTAGAGTCCTGCGATTACACTGAATCATCGATCGATCATTAAAATCAGGGAATACTTTGGATCTTGGACCAGAAGTACATTACTTAAGTTAATGTCAATATAGATTAAGAAAATATTATTACTATTATAAGATATAACAAATATTAGACTATAGATTTAAGCTATAATTACAATATGTACTCGGGGAGAGAAGGAGACGGGATTGATCGTTAGAATGGTCTCGTGTTCCGTATCTGTAGTCATGAAATCATATACAGTGCTTTCCAAAAACATTCAAACCACACTAGCAAAATTAAACAAACCAATACACATAACCCCCCTCCCTCACCCATCCCCAAGAAAAACCAGGATACCAGTTGATGTTCCGTCCCGGCCATCCTGGTTTGACCCATGATTGTACTTCAGCCATGATTGTACTGCAAGACTCCTAAATGTTAGTGTACATAAGAGACAAGACTCCTAAATGTTGGTATACATATGAGGCAATCCTCCTAAATGTTGGTGTACAGTGTTATTTGAAACGATTCAGAGAAGCGCGACAAATCGTTTCAGACCTACGCGACAAAACGATTCGGACCTACACGACAGGATGATTCGGACCAAGAAGACAAAATGATTCAGACCATACTATTAAAATTAAACAAACCAATAATTCACTAATTACATGGCCCCTCCCAAGTTGCTGTATACAGGATAACAATTAAATCAGTTCAGTTTTTGTTCCGTACTGCAAGACTCCCAAATGCAGTACATATATTAAGCAATCTTCCAGAGATTTAAAATTTCAGAATATTGGAATCCAATCCAATGAAAGTTGGTGTGAAGCATTACGCTATTTGGTTTGGTTTGAAAGGATATGCTAAGGGATACGAAACGGAACTTTGTGAATTATTGGTTTGTTTAATTTTGTTGGTGTGGCCCGAAACATTCTGTCGTGTAGGTGTGAATCGTTTCGATTAATACTGTACATATGAGGCAAGACTCCTAAATGTTGGTGTACATAACAGGTAATCCTCCAGACTTGATATTATCAAAATATTGAATTCTTTAGTGTATGAAACGTTGGTGTGAACCTTTATGCCATTTGATTTGAAAGTAGGTGCGAATAGGTACGTATGATTATGTTTTGAAGACAAGTCCATAAGTGTCATTCAATTTTGTGGAGCTTACACTTAACTAGCTTACAGATATTTGAATAACTCTGAAAATAGTATAGTATAGTATAGTAGTATATTGAAGTAGTATAGTAGTATAGTAGAGTACAGTAGTAGAGTACAGTAGTAGAGTACAGTATTAGAGTACAGTAGTAGAGTACAGTATTATAGTACAGTAGTATAGTATAGTAGTAGAGTATAGTAGTAGAGTATAGTATAGTAGTACAGTAGTAGAGTATACTAGTATAGTATGGTAGTAGTATAGTAGTATAGCAGTATAGTACAGTGGTAAGTTGTTATATATAGGATAACAAGGAAATTCAGTTCAGTTTCGTTAGTTCCATTAGTCCGTTAGCATTTGATTAAGAACGGTTTCGCATATAGTCTGCTACGTATTAGTTCCATTGTTGGCCTTGGAATGACTATACCATATTGAATTATTGGTTTCGAATAAATAATTTGGAATAACACTGTATACCAAGTTATGGCAGACACTCAGAGAATTAATACTATGAGACTCTGGTCAAATTATTCTACCAAATTATACCTACAAATTATATTTACAAAATATATTTACAAATTATAGTTTATAGAAGACCGGGATTATTGCATTGACTTACCAAATTCATTCAAGCCACGCTATGGGAGTGGGATGAGTCGAAAGCAAAAAGAGACAAAAGAGACAAAAGAGACAAAAGAGACAAAAGAGAATTTGTAAAGAGACAAAAGAGAATTTGTAAAGAGGCTTCGACTGAATTACAAGTTTTTGGCTGGAATCTTTAGGCTGGAGGCTGTATATAGGTAAGTTTGGCGTAGTGATCTAGTACGGATTATCAAAATGTCCAGTATTTCTTTTTAAAAAAAAAGTATTACTAATATGAATTCAGACGTGATTTCTAGTTATTAAAAATGAATCAATTGGAAGTGAATCCAGGGCTACTAACCATATAATAACCATATAATAACCATATACAATAACCATATACTAACCATACAATAACCATACAATAACCATACAATAACCATACAATACTTTTGAGAGTCTTAGTCATACTGTGACTGTTTTTTTTTTAATTACTACTGTCTAGGATTGCTTCGCTCATATTGTTTCCTCCCTTCAACACCACCTGGAGCATGGCCTTGAGGAGCGAATTCTTGATGGCTTCATTGTCCGCGGTTTTGATGGTAGTGATCAATTCCGTCACAAGTGTTCTTATGCAAAAAGCCATCAATGAACATCTTGAAACCCATATAAAACTCTTGGGTTTACCTGGAGTGGAGGATAAATTACAGGACCATATCAAGACATCCATAGAGCTCTTACGAAATGGTTTGTACAGCTTAGGGCTTTGAGCTTTGAGCTTTGAGCTTAGGGCTTTGAGCTTTGAGAGAAATGTAGTATCCCAAAAAACACAAAAAACAAAAAACAAAAAACAAAAAACAAAAAACAAAAATACCACTCTCCATTAGAACAATGGAAGTATTGGTTCTGTAATGTTCGAGATGGGGACTCGGTTTCAACAAGTGTCACAACGACTAAATTGCCGTGTCACAACGACTAAATTGCCGTGTCACAACGACTAAATTGCTGTGTCACAACGACTAAATTGCTGTGTCACAACGACTAAATTGCTGTGTCACAAATTGTAAATACCTGTGTAAACAGACTTGCTTAGCTTATCCTCAATAATTTATCCACTTACAAAAGGAAGTAAATAAATGCGGTAAGGCGTACGCGTAAAGCATACCAATTTCACCAAAGATAGGCCTCTTACTGTATGTAGATACGATAAAAGCCTCAAATTTGGTGGATCTGACATTTATAGTGTAGAGTAGTTGATAGTGTGCAGTGTATAATAGTTGTACTTCATCTTCTCATCGTTGATCTATGAGTACCTTGGATTTCCTGGAGGAATCATCGGCTATAAACCGAGTAAGCAGAGTTTCTGACATAACAACAAACTAACGAGATCAACTAAGTAGTCAGTAGTATAGTAGTATAGTAGTATAGTAGTATAGTAGTCAGTAGTATAGTAGTATAGTAGTCATTAGTAGTGATAGTATAGTAGTATAGTAGTATAGTAGTCATTAGTAGTAGTAGTATAGTAGTATAGTAGTAGTAGTAGTCATTAGTAGTAGTAGTATAGTAGTATAGAGCATTAATATCTCTGGTATCAACGCCGAGGTGATGCCTTCGCAGTGGGAGTTCCACGTGGGTCCTTCCTTGGATATCAACATGGGAGACGAGTTGTGGATGGCCCGGTTCCTCTTGCAGAGACTAAATCCTTTTCCTATTAAGATATTTCTCCATTTCACACAACCTTCAGAGACTACCTCGTTGGATAACTTCCCTGTGTTTATCTCTTCATGTATTAATATAAGCCGGCCTAAATTTAATTTCTTAGGCTGAACTTTTCATTTAATTTCTCCTAATAAAGTTAATTGATTAACAAAAGTACCTAAATCTTTATCTACTAAACTCTCTTATAGAACTAATTTATACGTATATCCTTCGAAAGAAAGTATACAAAAGTTTAAAGATGATATAAATATAACACATATTGAATTTATCATATTAATGAATTATATTAAAGAACATATAAATTGTCATTTGACAATAGCATTATTATATAAATGTATACGTTTAGGTATAAAAATGGAAAATGGAATGTGGAACTATTTCAATATCAAAAAAAAGGTACTCCTCAAGGAAGTGGATTAAGTCCAATATTATGTAATATAGTATTACATGCTTCTGATGAATATATAATTTTAAACGTTTATTTATGGATATTGATCCGAATTCTAATACTTATATATTTAAAAAATCAAAGACCAAAGTGCCGTGTTACAACACTTGTTTGTAGTAGACACTACTAGAATCGAATATCATGGGTTCCATATTATATCTATATGTGGTGTTCTACTTATTGTGGATCTAACAATTACTGGATTTTCGCACTAGGACATTATGAGATTATGAGATTAGGGTCCGGAGACTACCAACCATAGACTAACGTAGTGGTTATACTTCAATAGGATTTCTACAAACTGCTTTAGATCAGACCAGTCACCAAGTTATACTTTATCAATAAAATTAATGGGTTGATTATGACTGACTCTTATTCCACTGACTCACAAAAGCACCAAGTCAAAGCACCAAAACACCAAAACACCAAAACACCAAAACACCAAAACACCAAAGCACCAAGTCAACATCAAAACCAAAAAAACAAGACCATATTTAATTACCGTGTTCCAGTTATTCCAATTATTCCAGTTCTTCCAGTTGTTCCAGTTATTCCACTTATTCCAATTATTGCAGTTGTTCCAGAACCAAATGATCACATTCCCGAAGCCATTCCACATACTCATCAATCACACTGGGCCAAGAACTCATTTCATCATATGCACATAAATTTATAGGGTCTTCCACCACAACTTCACATAAAAATTTGAGAAACATCACCCAGAGATCTTTTGAAACGGACTTATTATGCGTTTGGAGAAACTCGTACCATTGTTCAAGCCGTGGAAATGCATGTTGAATGGACCATTGGCCTATAGTTGCTCGCTCACCAAAAAGAAGACGCCAATACTCAATGGCTTCTTCTGAGGAGATACTCTTAATACGAGAATCACTTGACCGGATGAAATCAAAACAGTAGTTGTAAAAACGACTAAATTCTATATCATCCTGAAGAATTTGTTGGTGTCGTGCGTCTACCACTTTCTGCATACTTTCCACCATAATATCTACCACTTCCCCTTCCTTTCCCTTTTCCACCTTTAGTTTTTGTTTCTCCATCATTTCTTTCCCTAAAGCTGCCAGCCAAAACGAAATAAACTTGGTCCGCTCAAATTCGCCCATCCGTAAACTGCCCAAAAGGTATGCAACGGTTAAACTGCGTAAATCTTCAGGTTCAAGCCCTAAATCCTGGAGATACGCTAACGTACCATCAATAGAAATGGTGGTTTCCGTTTCCTTATACTTATTGAAAACATTGACGAGCTGAGGATCTTCTACCGCCTGTTGGGTGGAGAAATAAGCGTCGGAGGCTCGCTGGAGATCATATTGGTGCAGCTCTAGAAGTTTGGCTGCTATTTTTTCATTGGCGCCGGTGACGGCACAGAACTGCCTTCGGAGCTCGCTTTTGGATGCCTGGAAGTTAGTACGAACAGTTGGGGTTGGACAATGACATACCATTGGCAGATGTGGTGACTGGAATGTTCACGTGATGTCATGTCACTGATGTCATGTGCGTAAGCACGTGATTTTATAGTTACGTTATATGCAGGGAATAAATATCACGTGAATGTCACACTATAGTCACGCCAAAATCACGTGAGTGTCATGTGAAAATCACGTGCGAATGAAAACATGACTTTCACCTGACGTTAATGTCATGTGCTGGCGCACGTGACATCACATTCACATTATTCACATCTACAAACACATACTCATCATACTCACCATAGCATGAACCTCCCCTTGACCCGAGAGGCCGTGGCACGGGTTCTTCCCGCTCAAACACTTCTGGACTTGGTGGCGGAGCCACACGACTTGGAGAATGATTTCCATGTACTCTTGGATTATCTCCAGCCGTATTACGATCCTCACCCTGTTGCAGAACCGCTGCCTCGAGTTCGAGCAGCGGCTAAACGGTGTTTGAAAGATCCAGGCCACCATGGGGATTTTGTTCGTCTTTTGTTAAACACTATTCGAGGCCAATTCCATTCGCATTTCCGTGTTTTGTGTCAAACTGCTCTGTTAGGTCAAGTGGCAATGCAAGTACAACGACTCCGGGAATATTATGGTCGCAAAACTGCCGTGCTTAATTTATCGGTATTGGCAGGAGAACTGCTTCAAAGGGGCATAAACGGGTATTTTATACAGTACCTCCATAGCCCTCGACTTTTATGTGAACTCGAATCCTTGGCTGCTGAAACGCTTTCTAGGGTGGGTGAATTTGGAGACGGTGTAAGAAAAGGGTGCGAGAATTATGGTGAACGAGGTGAGAATTATGGTCAACGAAGTGAGAATTTTGGGGGAAAAGAGAGTGAGAATTTTGGGGGAAAAGAGAGTGAGAAGGTAAAGGGTTTTAGTGAAAATACCGAGAGTTTCAAAGCTAGAGATGATGAGTTTAAAGAAGGGAAAGAATTTGGAGGTGGGTTGATGCTGCCGTTGGGTGCAGGAACAGAGACTCTTAAACCAATTACCATATTCAAAGTGTTGGCTTCGGTAGGGATGGCTGAGGCTATACAGAGTATGGTAGTGCGACATGCTACCAAGAAGATGCTGGCATACTTGGAGGGACATTGTGCAGGAGTTTGGGATCGGTGTGTATTGGGTCATATTCAGAGTTGGGTCAATGAAAGCTTAGCCCCAGTGTTTGAGCTTGCATGCAGTACCCGGCTTCATTTCACCCATGAGTTGATGGGAATAGCACGAGATGAGCTCATTTTGCTTCGTATCAGGGAGATATACGCCATGGTTCAAGTATACCCTGAGCTGGAATCATCACTTTCAGAGCTCCACCGGTGTCTTGTGCAAGCCCAGAACCCACTGCATAGAACCAGACTCGTGGACTCTTTTGTGGGGCTTTGTCTGCGATTTCTCCTCAATTCCGCCTCTAATACCGTGGATATCATACTCCTCTATACAAAGACCCTAAAGGCGTTTTTACTGGTGGACCCTACGGGAGTCTTACTAGATAAGGTGGCCCGACCAATGCGCAAGTACTTGAAGAGCAGACCTGATTTGGTACTGCAACTTGTGAGGGCCATGTTGGACCAGAACCCCAATACGAATCGGTTGGTGGAATTATCCGATGCTATATTTGCACCTTCGGCCCAGAACCTTCCATTTGTGGATGACTTATCCGACCGAGACTGGTGCCCTGATCCAATTGATGCACTCCCTGATTTCCGGAAAAGGAAGGTTTTGGATGTAGTGCAGGCACTCACGTCCATCGTGCACCTGACATCTGTTTTCGTGGATGAGTTCACAAGTTTGTTTGGAGACCGGCTTCTTCAAACGGAGAAATACTCTCCTCAGAGTATACTTGAGTATGTGTCCCACTTGAAAGCTCGTTTTGGTGCGGGCGAGTTTGCTACGTTGGATGTGATGATCAGGGATATTGATGAGAGTATGAAGTTCAACGATATGCTTCAAAAACAAGGTTTTTTCTCGTCGCCATCTGTGCCTTTGAGCGTATCTGTTCTCTCCAAGATGTACTGGCCTAGTGTTCATGAAAACCTATCGGAAAATGACTTTTTCCCTATTCCAATTGAGGCCGAGTTTGGTGCTTATTCGGAAAAATATACTCAACTCAACAAAGGTAGGGCCATTACTTTGATTCCATCCTTGGGGACGGTCAAGGTGGAGCTCTGGATGCAGGATACGTCCAAGGAATTCACCGTTTCTCCTGCACAAGCCAAGGTGATTGAAGTTTTTGATGATGATATGGATTCTATGACCTTAGAAACCATTTCCATGGTATGTACCATGCCATCATATGTGACATCGCAAGCCTTGAAGTTTTGGGTCCAAGAGGGTGTGCTTATCCAGGAGAATAACCTGTACAAAGCAGTTGCTTAGGGTTACCAAGCACTTTTTCAGTATACAGTGCTTTTTGAAATTATTCAAACCAGGTGACTAAATGTTTGGAACCAGAACTACCAAATTTAAACAAACCAATAACTTAAAAAAGGTTTGTTCCCCTTCACACAATGTTACAAACCAAATGGCGGAATGGTTCACACCAACTTTTATTAGTGTTTAATATTCTGAGCTAGAAAACCTGGAGACTAGTTTGAATGATTATGAGAAACACTGTATAGTATAGTAGTGTAGTAGTGTAGTGTAGTATAGTAGTATAGTAGTATAGTATAGTAGTATAGTAGTACTGTAGTACTGTACTGTAGTAGTATAGTAGTATAGTATAGTGTAGTAGTGTAGTGTAGTGTAGTGTAGTGTAGAAGAGTAGAAGAGTAGTATAGTATAGTATAGTACTGTAGTATAGTAGTGTAGTACTGTAGTATAGTAGTGTAGTACTGCAGTACAGTAGTACAGTGGTTTTATTGTTTAGGTCTCTAAACCAAATATCAACTGCCTGAGGTATACCAAGAAGCCTCCAAGAACTAGACCCACAAAAGACCTCGTATGGATAATAATTCAATGAACACTGACCACTCCACTTCACCTACTCCTGAAGCAAACACTTCCCCCGATGTGTTTACATATCTTGATGAGATTATGAGGTCAGTGTTCTATAGTAAGATATATATTCTGGATGTATCGCCCTGGTTAATTAATGGATCTCTTGATGCAACAACTCTTGTTCCAGATCTGGCATTAAATTATTTATAGGTTATGAGCCCAAAAGTTTTCATTCCTTTAAGGTAGCGGAGAACTCTTTTGGAAGCAGCCAAATGTTTGTTCAACAGATCCTTTAGGTATCTGGAAAGTTTCAGTACAATGTAGTTGATGTCAAAACGAACAGTGTTTGCAGCAAATAGTAGTTTGCGAATTATAGATGGGCATTCCGTTCCATCACAAGGTTCTTCATCTCTATCATTTGTATTTTTCTCTAATAGTACTGTAGTGTAGTAATGTAGTAGTATAGCAGTATAGTAGTATAGTAGTATAGTAGTATAGTAGTATAGTAGTATAGCAGAGTAGTACAGCACTATAGTAGTACAGCACTATAGTAGTATAGCAGAGTAGTACAGCACTATAGTAGTATAGCACTATAGTAGTATAGCACTATAGTAGTATAGTACTATAGCAGTATAGTAGTATACACTTTCTCGGTTTACAGACCAAAACAAAATTTATTTTAGCTAAAGCTTGTTTGTATTTAATTTGAATCCCAAATTTACGATCTTGATTAAAGAAACTATTTATGTTAAGTTCTTTATAGCGTAAATTGCCTTAAACTTATATTCGTTGATGGTTCCTCAAGAGAGGAATCGGAGTGGCTTATATACGTTTGAGAGAAACTTGTTACCAAAAAACTCTCCCCAGGACAATGGGAAGCCTTATTCTGGATTATTCGAAAGGAGCCATTGGAGCACTTCATGCATAGATGGCCAAACGCCGTATCACCATTGTAACCATATTCAGAGGAAGAGGCTTCTTAGTACCTTCATATACAGGCCCCTACCTATGGTGGATCTAACAGTGAAGCTTTACCAATTGTACATCTAACATATAGATTATAATATATGGAATATAGTATACATAGATAATAGACATACATTATAGACATATATTATAGACATATATTATAGACATATATTATAGACATACATTATAGACATACATTATAGACAGAGTAGAGAAGACATAGAATATAGACAGAGTAGAGAAGACATACATCATAATGGACTTTTTATTATAGTAGACATAGTGGTATTTTCTTCATAACGTGTGTTGTCTTAAACTTATATTCGTTGATGGTTCTACAGGAGAGGAACCGGAGTGGCTTATATAACTTTGAGAGAAACGTGTGACCGAAAAACTCTCCACCAGAACAATGGGAAGTGTTATTCTGGAATGTTCGAAAGAGGTCTCTGACTCACGAATTGTCATAATGGTCAATTGACGTATCATAGCATTTGTAATAGACAATACTAGAATTGGATATCGTAGGCTCCATATTGTATCTTTCGGTAGTGTTTCATCTTTGTGGATCTAACAGTTATGGTATTGTGGCTTTCATGGTATGTTTGTTAGCCTAATGAACAATTAGTTTAGTTTTGACCTATACTTAGACTCAACAGTGAGATTAGTTTTTTTTTTTGGGTGCTAAAAAATGCTGCGAAAATATATGGGGGGATACACGGCCTTAAGTACCCCAGAGGGGATGCGCATGTTTCACCTTGGTTTCAGGAAATCCCTCAAAGGTTACCCGACGCCACCATTTGAATATATATAAGACAAATCAGTTCCCCCCTCTCGCTTAACACATCCATAAAGTTTTTTTTCTGTGGCATGTTACGGTATGGGAATATACTTCTAATAAACAAGTTTGTTTAGGAAGAACACCAGAATCGTGTTCAACCCCGTTAATGCAATATCTACTTTGCAGTGTTCCAGGATTAAGAGATTAGAGACCCATTTTTGCTTGAACCTGTATTAATTGATGGTTCTTAAAAGCGAGGAACCGAAGTTGTTTATATACCTTTGAGAGATGAACCGTAAAATGGAAAACGTCTCCATCAGAATAATGGGAAGGGTTATTCTGGAATGTTCGAAAGAGGTCTCTGACTCACGAGTTATCATAAAAACCAAATGCCGTATCATAGCATTTGTAATAGACAATGACAGAATCGGACATCATAGGCTCCATAATACATAATACATCAATAGGTAATGTTCTACCTATTGTGGATCTAACATTTCGCACTCTATTGACATATTACTTGTTACTATGCGAACATGAGCTTTCATTTGTTTTTTAAAAATACATTAGATAGTAATGTAAAGTGTCTTTCAAAACTATTCATACCCGGAGGAATTGTTTGGAGCCAGAACTAACGAAATCAAACAAACCAATAACTCGAGATAGTTTTGTACCCCTTCACACCGTCTTTCAAATTACATGTCATAATGTTTCAAACACCAACTTTCGCTGGAATCCAATATTATGAATTCTCAAATATGGAGGCTGGTTTGAAGAGTATTGAAAAAGACTGTAATTTATGATGGTATGGAATAATTGAGAAATGTAAATGATAAAATATCAAGATACTGATTTAAGGAATTGGTGGAGTCACAACTTCAACAGTGTGTGTGGTAGCAGGATCAGGATAATTAGCTGTGCTTAAGTGTATGACTCTCGAAATATGTATAGTGATCCTTTTATTCCATTAACCACGAGGAATAATGATAGATGGTAATACTTAATAGACTACATTGTTGATGATATCTCATACCATAGTTAATGTTACATAATCGGTGAAAGTCTGTTGAGCCACAAGTAGGTAAATCCTGTTGAGCCACTAGTTGATAGTCTTTTGGAAATGGGCACTGATCCATTTAAGATTAATCCATTTAAGATTAATCCATTTAAGATTGATCCATTTAAGATTGACCCTTTACTTTGATCCACAACAGTAATCCTCTAAAATTTTGGACCAATAAAAGGTGCTCTTCAAATAAGCAAGGAATGCTCCTAGACTTCCTCTAGACGTACTCAAGTCAATGCACTTCAACAAGTACCCTTGGAAATGCCATTTAGATCCAGTATGTTCCAAAATAAACTTCTTAGACTTTTTTCTTTCATTCTCAACGTGACTTCTTAACACCATAGTTTTCTTTCAATAACAAACGTTCAATAATCGCCTTTCAAGATGGGCAATTCAACACAAAAGCAATACTTATCTTAGTAATGATCAGAATCCACAATCACCTCTCAAGATAGCTCTTCAAGGGACGCCCCCTGTAAATCACACGACTTCCATATAAAGACACCATGAAATCATTCGGTAGAAGTCACACGATCTCCGAATAGAATAGTCATACACTGAATCAGTAAATATCACATGACTTCATGTGTAGCTAAAGGCAGATAATAAATCCCAATAGAGGCTCCATACTTCCAGAATCCTTTATTCTGACTTCAGAATACTTCAATGAAGGAGTAAGTATACCTTTATCCTGGGCTCACTCATTCATTCCATTCATTTTAGGCTCAGTACATCCAGTTAGTTGATGTTGCCGTTGACGGCCTTGACGATGTCCACGCCCGAAACCTTCTGGTTATACAGCGAGCTGGGCTGCCACTTGCGCATGTTGCGCACCTCGTCCATTGCATGTCCTGGAACACGCACGTTCCAGTTGCGCTCAAGATGGAGCTGGACGTCCCTCACATCGATGGAGTCAGTCTTGCGATGCTTGGCTAATCTGCATGCAAACGTGGTGACCGAGCTGACGAACTCGTCTGCAAGATCAAGGAGCAATTCCTCCACGTCTCCATCAATGGTTGTTTTTCCATCACCTTCATCCGCACCAATAGTGTTGACCAACTCCGTAAGCTTACGTTTGGTGAGCACTCTTCCGCCGTTATCTTGCATTGGTCCTGTGGATGCCACATCAAACGTTGGCATACGCAAAATGGCAGGCGAATTCATCACCTGTCCAAGCCCCGAGGTTCCTCCTCCACTAAGCGTGGGGCGTACACTGTTCTGGCCGGGTTTCAACGTGATGGGGTTATGAGGCTTCACGTTGATTGTGCTCAGGATTGGCATAGAGGGTACACTGGGTTTGGTGACCAGCGAAACATTGACTCCACCAGCCACTGGAGTGGTCACGCTGGCCGCTTGGCTCTTGACTCCCGGCGTGCCTGCACCGGACCCACCAAGAGCTCCAGACGCTCCGCTCTGGGGGTCTGAGTTCTGGGCGTTGGCGTTGGTGGCTGCAAGCAGCGCATTGGTGACGTTGGGAGTGACTGACGAGTTAACGTTGTTAGTCACATTTCCTGAGGTGTGCATGTTAGCACCTCCCGTATTGGAGCCGTTGTTGACTGCACTGGGGGCAGCACTGGGAGTGGAAGGACCCAGGGAGTTACGGACCTGATCACCGAGCTGATCACGCATGTAAAGAGCATACTTGGAGTATTGGCCGTACTTTAAACGGAGCTCTTGAAGCTGGTTATCGATCTGGGTGGACTCATCAGGCTTGATATCGGGTCGTTTGGTGGCTTCAAGCGTACGGATGCGGCGTTCCAAGTCCTGGAGCCGGGTCCGCACCTGGTTATACTTCTCCATGGTGACTCCCGTACCCACGATGGGTTGTGACGTTTCAGAACCGGCGGAACCTGCAGCAGCTTTCATGTTGGAGTTGTTGGGGAAGGTACCATTTCCACCTGATCCAAAGTTTGCATTCCCACCGGAATTATTGGCAAAATTGGGGTTACCACCACCCGGGGTCCCGTAATTATTGGTTCCACTATTGCTATTGCCAAAATTGGTGTTTCCACTATTACTATTGCCAAAGTTGGTGGTACCATTAGCACTGTTGTTGCCGTAACTAGATGAGTTAGGCCCCAGATTGGCAGAATTGGCAGCTTTGCCACCCACACCACCTTGGTTCGCCATAATATCACCCAGAAGATTGTTCATAGCATTCACTCCTGCATTGGAAGGGATCTGACTTCCCGCACTAGAGCCAGTGGAAGTAGTAGGCCCACTAGCACCCGCCGAAGCTGCAGCATTTGCGGAATTGAGTCTTGAAGCTGCTACACGTTGTTGTTGTTGCTGACGGTAATTCACAAGCACTTGCTTGATTTGTTCTGCACGAGCATAATGTTGTCTAGCCTTAGCGGTATCAGCACCTGCGGCTTTAGCCTGAGCAAGCTCCTCCTTGAGGGCCTCCAAGAGCCTCGTGGCCTGTGCAGGTTGGATCATTTGGATCATGTTCTGCTGTGAAGCTGACGGCTGTGAGGGGGGCTTGCCTTGGTTCTGGCTCATGATGTGATAGTAGTTAGTAGTTAGTAGTTAGTAGTTAGTAGTAGTATTTAGTAGTAGTTGATAGTTAGTAGTAGAACGCGCTGGATGTACGGGTTCAGAGAAAGAAATGGATGTACGGGTTTTTGTGGGGGGTTCAAATTTTTGGTGTACGAGTTAATAAAGGATCTGGTGTACGGGTTTGGGTTGGGAATTGGTTGGCCTGGGAAATGGCATTCATTCAATTAAGTGCCCCTTTCAAAAAGAAAGTCATAGCTTCTTTTAATACTACTATCTTATTATAGATCATATATAATAGCTTACAAATACAACTACAACTGTTAGACCTACTACGGGTATACACACTACCCACAGAGGTATCTTTCGAGCCTACGAATACCAGTGACTCACCCAAGGCACCTTCACCCGTGACTTGGGCTCATCAATTCACCTTACCTCGTGACATGGCGTTTAACCTTGCCTGACTCTCTGGTATTCACTGGCTAGCTACATAATTACTCGGAATCCCACTTGATTCCCACTCATTGGGAATCTATCAACGAATGAACATAACTCCCAGTATTAGACGTATTCAAGATCTAGCCACAACTACAACTACAACTACAAAACAACTACAAAACAACTACAACTACAAAACAACTACAAAACAACTACAACTACAACTACAAAACAACTACAAAACAACTACAACTACAAAACAACTACAACTACAACTACAACTACAACTACAACTACAACTACATACAAATCTTATTATGGCTAACGGTGAAGGATTCATTATATGATACAGTGTTTTTCAAAACCCCTTTAAACCAAGGGGCAAAATGTTTAGAACAAGACCTAACAAATCTAATCCTTGGTCATGTCTCCTATAAACTCTTTCTCTTGGGCCATGGCCAAATATACCATAACCATAATTTAGCCAACCTTAAGTATGGTGAAGAGGAGTGGAATAAATATTGGCTGCACAGTACGGGTGACGGTGAAATTGTCTGGGGCCCTGACCCAGAGTTTACTGATTTGGGCCAACAACAGGTCAAGAATAATCATCACCAGCTTGCGGTGGAGTTGAATGATGGTTTGAAATTATCTACTCAATGGTACTCTTCACCATTCCACAGATCAATTGATAACCAACTTTCATTCCAATACAAAATTGTTAAATTGTTAAATTGTTAAATTCTTAAATCTGGAGACTGGTTTTATATACTTTTAGAAAATACTATATGNCTTAAATCTGGAGACTGGTTTTATATACTTTTAGAAAATACTATATGATACAGTGGTTTTCAAAACCCAAAACCCCAAAACCACTTCAAATCAGCAAAGCAAAAGGTTCAAAACTACACTAAACCAAAATTAAAAACAGCCCAATAGTTCGACAAATTCTTGTCTTTAATACTTAATACTTAATACTTAATACTTAATGTTAGATCCACCATAGATAGGAACCTACCAATGACGGTATTATGAAGCCATAAATCCAACTTGAAAACCCATCATTAAAATCCATCATTAAAAGTCATTAAAAAGCAACCGTGACTTTTATCTTCTGTCATCTTGAATCGCCCATTCCATTTCTTCTTCATGCAAAATTCCTTTTTTTTCTTCTCTTAAAAAAGGGAGTCCTTCCATTGTATAGTTTCAATTCCTCCCAATCTGTAGAATCAATTTGGAAGTTCCAAAGTCATTTTCGAAGATCAAAGTCTTTCGAAGATCAAAGTCTTTCGAAGATCAAAGTCTTTCGAAGATTAAAGTCTTTTGAATTCTTGAGTACTCCACTCTATGGTCTTTTTCAGTTTCGATCTTGATCTTGATCTCGTTCAGTCTTGATCTTGTTCAGTCTTGATCTTGTTCAGTCTTGGTCTTGTTCAGTCTTGGTCTTGTTCTTGGCCTTCTTCAGTCTTGATCTCGTTAGTCTTGATCTTGTTCATTATTGGTCGGTCTCGATCTTGGGCTTGGCACAGAGACTTACTCCTCTAGAGCAAAACACCGCTCGATGCTCTTCTCGTTGTTCCCGAACCAGTGAGGCACCACCACTCCCAACGAGACTATCACGAAAATAAGAGTCATGGCCAAATTATACCCCGTGTCCAACGCTGCTGCAACCACATAATTGTACTTGGCCCAGAGCTTGTGCTTATAGCGAAACGCCCAGAATTGTGTGGCTGTTCCACCAAGAAACTTGGAAAAGTATCCGGTAGAGATATTTCCGTAGAAACGACTGAGTGTGGAGAAAAGCACTGTGGTATTCCAAAGATCAAAATGCATTTTGCTGCGTGGAAACCGACGGTGGAGCAAAAATACCACCAATGGACAAACGAGCCCAACCAAAAATCCATACGGTAATGCAGGGTACTTGGCAAAGAGTCTCCGTGGTCCAAGAACAACATACTGAATGGCGTTGGTATGGTACGTCTGTACAGCCTGACCAGACCATTGATTCAAAGGATCACGTAACTGACCCGTCAAGTACTCCCATTTCGTCACCATCACCCATCGGAACGTCAAGTAATTTATAGGCACGCCAATGAGTTCTCCGTATACTTGTGCCAAAAACACTAGTCTTGGAGGGATATGGTTGTAGAATCCAAACTTCATCAGCTCAAGGTGGAACTGCGCCCTATACCAAGCATCCCCAGCAACACTACCGAAAAAAGCAGCTCCGGCTGGGTGTTTCATGTTGGTATCTTGAATAAGATATCCGTAAAGAAGCTCATTGAAAGTACCAATGGGGAGCTGGAAGTTGGAGAGGGCATATAACCACATGAGTGGAGTAATGATCACTGATCCCACCACCAACGCTATCAAGCATGTCCACCAGGGCATGAAAAGAGACCCCATATTGTGTGTGAGGGCTAACATGGCTATGGAAACCACAAATAAAAACCCGTACCAGCTGTACGGCACAGCAGCATATGCACGGTGAAGCTTATTGAGCCGATCATCATAAAGCTTGGTTTTTCCCTTCAAAGCACCCCGGATTTTTTCCCATGCAAATGCAACCACCCATACTAACCCGGAGATATAAGCAGCATAGTCGAAAAACATGTTCCAGGCCCGTTGGGGGCCAAGGTTCACGGGTCCATAGTGCTCATATGCCGTCTCGTTGAACGTCCCCTGCACCGTAATGAGCTTTTCAGTGGGGTAAAGGTCTCCCGAATCCGTAAACAACTTATTGGACATGATCCCGTGCTTATAAGAAAAAAGCGGCGACCATTTCGCCAAGGGGATCAATACCCACGCACTCAAGACAAACCCAATGAACTGGATGATTTGCACCCAGTAAGGATATAACATCACCTGCAGTGTAATGTTGGCCCAGTCAAAGGATAAATTGAGCACACCCATACCTCCGAGTCCCAGTCCCACAAAGTTGACTGTACGGTTATGGGGGGCCATGTAGCAAAGGATAGCCACGGACGACACCATGGGGAAAAGAAATTCGGGAAGCATTTGCCAGAGACAAACAGATCCCGCACAGAGAAAGAAGATCTTCATTTGGGAGTTTCCCGTGGCACTATTTTCATCTCCACTTTCGGAACCACTTCTGTTTCCATACCCATGTTCATTTTCAGACCTTTTCGAGCCTGTTTTGGATCCCTTTTGTCCCCTTTCAGACACATTTTGTCCCCTTTCGGCTCTTCCCTGGGCCTTAGATGCATCCCCTTGTATATCTTCCTCTATTTCATCCTGCATGTCTCCATCCCGGACCCCATTGTGTTCCTCAGAGTCCTCGGGCCTAGACCCTGCTGTATACACCTTATTGGCTTCTCCTGAACCCCGTGCCTGACTCTGAAGAAGTGCCGTTTGCATAAGTGTCTGTGGCCATTGGAAATGGGGATCATAACTTACTGCATTCTTGGCAATGGCTGCATATGAATACCCAATGTACACTATCGCCCACATAAATGCCAAGCCAGCAGCCGGAGGAACACGGTAATCAAAGAAAATCTCCACTAAGGCAAAAGCATTGGTGGCCAAATTGCCTGTGGCTCCACTTTTAGCCGCTATGGTTATGAGAGCAGTCTCTTTTATGGACCATGGCCCTGGGTTCAAGTCAAACGAAATGAGATTTCGCCCAAAAAGGCCGATTCGAACCCGCCTTTTCGGAAGTGTATCTGCCATCCACTTCCCAATGGCATGAGAAGCAATTTGAACAAAAAAAATCAGGTACGCTGCCGCTGTAGTCCGGAAGGCGTTGACTGTATCGATGAAAGCGCCCGGAATGATGAAAATCGTCGCCAAAAAAACGACCCGGAACGTTAGAACTGGAATATTAACGTCATCATGGAGTGGTACCGTCTCCAATACAGCCTGGGATAATCCACAGAGATCCAGGTCTTCAGAATCTATGTCATTTTTCAGAATCAATGGGGTGGACTCAGAATGAGGTGTTTCGGAACTTGAACAGCGGGAATTTCGGGCCACTCCGTTTTCTGTACCCAAACTATGCACATCATTATTCATATCCTCAATTGCATCATTTTGGGTGTGATTTTTGGGAAGAGGCGACATGGTCTGGGATATTCATGTACGGTTGCTAATGATGCGATAAGTGTTGCGCGTGGTAACACATACCTTCGCATAAACAGGAAGGTTATGTCAAATGTTTCCAATGACTTCCTATAGTTGTAGACTTTCAGAATTGATCTCCGTCACTTCAATTCTTGTCAGTAGCAAGATTATCCCAAGAAATCCCTGGAATTGCAAAGATTCCTGCACACTCTGTTCTCAGACTGAGATGATGTCATAATCTCTCATAAGAACAACATCATCTTTTGTTCGAAATTTTTTATCTTCTTTTCTCTCGTACCACCGGCATTGTATCTCCGAGGCTTCAAATATCTTTAGACGATTCCAGCATATACCGTGGGCCAAAAACTGTTTTATCCGTCTGTCCTCCCTATATGCAATGACATTAACATGCAGTACCTCTTCAGTTGTTCAGGTTCCTTTGGTTTAGCAATATGCACGTGACCCGATCCTCAGCCAAGGCCCGCCACATCCCCACACCCCATATCTCCACATCCCCCCTCAACCACTCAATTACTCAACCACTCAACCACTCACTCTCAATCAAGTATTAGCCACTAATATTAGTATCAGTAGTTTAGTATTGATCTTATGTTTCCTATGTTAGTCAAGGCAATGACCTCCTTTTTTTTTGTAATAGTGTGGGTGGAGGGAGAGGGGGTGAGGCAGGTCCGAGAAATTTCCTTATACAGTAAACTCCGGTCGGCCCCGCTCGCCGTCGCACCCACCCCACTTTCCGTCCACTGTGGAAGACCACGATCTTTAGTATCTCCACTATTATAATTGTAGTCGAAATTATTAAGTCAAAAGTGTTAATCGATGATAATTCAACTCTAATGATTCATCATTCAAAACATGATCATGTAACACATACTCACATTGTTGTATTCTCGATAAAACAAGACCATTTAGACAATATAAGATGTATCATACTAGAAGTAAATCACTCATATAACATCCAAGATACGAAGACCCAGAAATATAAGCCTTCCACTCACAACGAAAAGAAATACACTTGTACCGTTTTTGGTAGTGGTGCAATCGTTAAGCAATGGTCGCAGTAGTATCAATTGGCGAGAGAGTGTAGTAAATCGTAGACCTGTTGAGTCACATTGGTGTAAATCATTGCAGTAAGACAAAGGGATATGGCCTACTTATATATTGAGAGCTGCAGGTTCGGTGGCAAATGCAGACACAAATGCACGGTTCAGGATGTATCAGATCTGAAACAGTCAAGCATATTTCTGGGGTATATAAAGCGGCCGCGCCCACCATCCGCACCCTACCAAGAATTGCAGCCACTCACCCTCCCCCCTCCCATAGCCATATTAATTACAGCCACACATTATCACAGACAATTTAATACAGACAATTTAATACAGACAATTTATTACAGCCATATTATTACAGCCATATTATCAAAGCCATATTATTACAACCAAGTTCACCACTCATAGCTATAGCCATATTTTACTTACAGCCATACTATTTGCAGACGTGTATTCATTACATCACTATTATTCAAAGCCAATTTGGTTACAGCCATATTATCGAATTTTCAGAATAAAAGATTAAGAAATAAATTCGGACCAGACAATGAAGACACCCTATTGGTATGAATCAAAGTTTCCATATAATACTCCTTTAAACTGTGCTAAACCATTTACTTTGCATGAACAAAAATTTGCTTACTTATTTTCCATCTATTACTATGATCCAAAAGCAATATATTATGGAACACTACAAGCATATAATCATATGCGATATGAGATATGTTACTTACTTATAGGAATAGATTGTGGATTACCTCCTTGAAAGTGTGTACATCAACACATTTGATTCTTTGAAAACAATGAGTGAACTTATGCTCCTGAATCGTCAGAAATGCTGGCCCAAGAAAGAGCGGCAAACGAACCAGAAAACCACAAAACAGCTAGAGAAAAGCCAGCAAATTTTAGAGAGAATTATTATCGGAACAAGATAGAAATTCCAATGATAGAAGCCTGTGAAAAGCTAGAGGTTTGTATCGTGGATTTCAATTTCCTTTTACTTATTTGGTAGTGAAGTCGCAAATCCATACCGAAATGCGAACCCCTGGTTACTGCTACTGCTACACCACCACTGTTGATTACTTTTATTCACTTCCATTAGAGGGTACCACGACCTTCATGTTAGATGTTGGACTTCTTGATCAATTTTGAAAATTACGTTACTGAGGGTGGGAAAAGTATGCTGATGGAGTAACATCTGCATGTTCGAGGTTCATGCAGGATTGCTTCAACCCAGTGTATATAAGAGCGTGGTTCTTTCTGTGGATACCCAAATTTTTCCTCGACTACACTAAGTTCGGAACATCTAATGGTCATATTTATAATGTCTAGGACCTAGTGAAAGGGTTCATTGGAAGTTGCTTAGATCGAAAACCAGGGATCCTTTCAAAGTCTAACAGCACCAAATTCCCCATGACCATTTTGCAGCCACTTGTTTAATCAAGACCAAGCACTTTCACACCACATTTTGATGATTTTTTGACTTGAATTTATATTCCCATATGAGAAATAATGTCGGAAATTAGTACGTGGCCAAAAGAAGCAACCCTTCGGAGTTGTGAACCATGAACTGAACAGTTGATTTGAATCAGTCAAGAATTGTGGATCAGCATTTCATCTTTGAAAACTTAGAAAACTTATGGATAATGCTGTCAATTTGCATTTGGTCATTGCTTTGAAGGTGATACCGTGTCATTTTGCCTTGTCTACAGACTAAAGACTACAGACTTTTATCACAGTTGATTACTGTGAGTACTATGATTATTGAAATCACTATCCAACTGGTTCATTGTTTATTCTTAGTGGACACTATGTATGGATTACCACACTCAAGACTAAGAAGAGTGAACCTTTAAGATGATGGATTATTGTTTGAAACAGAACTTTAAGGAGCAAAACTTATTGAAATATCTAAGATCATTAACCGAATTTGAATAATGAGTGTTGTTGTCAGTGAGTGGATTCTGGTTGTCTATGGTGACTCATAACCACCGTCATCTACTTATACCATTCTTCATTCCAAAAAACACAGTTATTCCTCATTCAAAGATACAGACGGTGCTCGGTCCAAAAAACACTCTTTATTTGAAGATACAAGACTATAAGTGACATGGAGACTCTAATCTTAAGTTCTTTTGGGTGGCACACTACAAGTGAATTTATGCTACATTGGCCAATCAGAAGCTACCACTGAGTCTAGGGTTAACAACTGGATCGAGAAGTATGATTCAGACACCAAAAAGAAAAGGAAACAATAAAACGAAAAAAAAAAGCTTTTAAGTTTCTGAGGTTCATTGAGTTGAATTCATTGACGAAAGCAAGAAAGGGGGAGGTGACTGGATGCAGGAAAAATGAATTGGAGTCTATTTCTATTGGTGAAAATTGATCCAATACAAGGATATTTCTATATATTGACATGGATATCTACTCAAAAATGAGTCAGATGCCCATTACTTTGCCTGAAAAATGAGTCTCCATTATATTGGTTTTTGGTCCTCAACCTATATACCAAAGAGACTTTATATTTTCCATTGACTTATTAGTGGAGATGGTTTGGGTTCAGAAATATTGGTCAATGGTTATTGGTTATTTACAGGACGAAAACTTTGAAAGACCACTTTAGGGAGTCTTTCATTTTATGTCCCTGAGCGGAACAACTAGGGTATACACCCATTCCCATGGACTCAAATTCTCATGGACTCAAATTCCCATGGACTCAAATTCCCATGGACTCACACCATAACGTGAATTCTTTACTTCAATACCCGGGAAATGATATCCAAGATCTCATCGTCATCGGGGCCTGCACTCTGAGACAATTTATTCTCAATGACCTGGTCCAAGAGCATTCGGAGCCGCTTGAGAAGAACTCCATTCTTACACCATGTCCGAATAGGCATCCAACGATCCAAAACAATTCCAGGACACTTCTTGGCGACGGTCACGTGGTCGGAGATATCATACGAAATGTCTCCACCAAAAAGAATGGCTGCAATGGTGCTTGTGGGCGTGATATCGCGGAGAAACAATTTGGAGGTATAATTGGCCGAGTTGTACACAATAAAGGGAGATTTGTGGATAGCATTCGCACTGGAAAACTTGGTGGAAGGAGTCAAATCGATGGTAATTGGTGGTTTTGGACTATCGGTTGAAGATTGGTCATTATCTGCAGGTTCCGGTGTCTTGTCAACAGGAGTACTTGGGGTTTTACCTGATGCAGCACCATCTGAAAACAACATCGAGGATGGGTGAACGAATGCTCTTGCCGCAGGTAATTCATCAAAATGATGTCCAGGACGTGAATTTTCCAATTCACCAATATACTTTTCATTGCGGATCCAAAACTTGGTCTGACGGGCATCGCTATCAACTTCCACAGCTCCCACCAAACTCTTGGTGTACTTTGTATCGGGCAATTGTACACGAGCAAGTTGTGGTGTAAATGACCCAGTGATGAGGGCACGAACTACACTATAATTCTGCCCATTTCGGTTCAATTCCGCATAACACGCCGAGTCCTTATTCCGGTACTCAAAAGGAACAAACCCAAGCTCTTTTAAATTCAGGAGATATTGAACACGAGTTGATTGAATCTCCTGTAATGCCATATATCCCAAATGGTTTTCGGAGATGAAGGTCTTGCGTGCAGGACGGTCCAACTTTTCCCATTCATGGTATGCTAAAGCCAGAGCAATCAAATCACCATGAATACTCCCAAATTTGGCCTTGGCTCTTTTCACTTGGTCTTGCATCTCAAAGCTCCCTGAAAATGGACTTCCACTGGCACTCACTGCACTTAATGTGAGACTCATATCCACACATCCAAAAATACACCCTAGTACCAAGAGCTTACCTGCATGAAGGTCCGTCGGAAGGTACAGCAAGTATTTACCCAAATGGGTAAGTTTATCAGGCAAATTGGGTCCTTCCGAAGCAACTGCTCCAAGCTCTATAAGCATACTTTTTGCTTTCGCTAAAGATTGAGCTTCAGGAGGATCAAGCCCATTCTTAAGGAAGTCTTGCACATAAGACACGCCCATCGATTTCACAACCAAGTACAAGTTTTCAAGCTTGGTTCGTTTGATTTCAGGCACAGGCTGGGCCAATGTACTTTCCTGGGTTTCCTGGGTATACATATGGTAGCATGTACCAGCCTGTATACGACCCGACCGACCCCTTCTTTGGGCCATTTCTGCCCTAGAACACCAATCTTCCACAAGACGAGATTGATTGGATTTAGAATCAAAAATCATGCTTTTTTGGCGTCCAGAATCGATTACTACCACACAATCAGGGATAGTAATGGAGGTTTCGGCGATATTGGTGGATACCACGATTTTTCTGGCCCCAAGTTTGGCATTCTGAAAGACTCTGGTTTGATCTTTGGAAGAAAGAGCAGAATGAAGCGGGAGACACCAACAAATCTTGTTGGATTTGGCATAGACGGTCTCTATGTGCAGGATACAACGATTAATCTCCATAATTCCTGGTAAAAACACCAAAATGGAGCCCACGTTTCGTTCAGATGTGAGCTTATCATCAATCTTCAAACATGTTTTGGCAATAAGGTCGAAATTAAGTTGACCTGTTTTGAAAAAGTTCAGGTTAGCCTTAGGCTTAATGATGCCATCATAAGTCTCCATGGAATAGTCCAAATCGGCCAAGATTTCATCCAAATATACATCTTGGATGGGGAATGTGCGGCCCTCAATATGAAGGTGATGAACCTTTGTATCGAAGTAGTTCATGAACACATCCGTATTGATGGTGGCCGACATCAATACCACCTTGAGATTGGGTTTTCTTTTGAGTAAGGTTTTGAGGATAATGAGGAGGAAGTCACTATCAACGGACCGCTCATGGACTTCATCAATGAAGATATAACTGACTCCAGAAAACGGATCAAGTGAAAGGTCACGTGAACTTTCATTTTCATTCCCATTCTTGTTATTCAAGTCACGTGACTCGGAAGAACTTGTTCCTGCCATGACTCCCTGCAACATTCGGAGGAGAACACCTGTGGTCACAAATGAAAGTCTTGTATTTGGACCGGTTTTGTTTTCACCTCGAATGATATATCCAGTTTCCTTGCCCACATCCTGCACACGTTCCACGGAGATACGTTCTGCTAGGCCGATTGTGGAAATTCTCCGGGGCTGAGTGCATATAATCAGGGACTTGAAGTCACCGATACTGCACATATGGTCCAAGATGAATTGAACGATTTGAGTGGATTTACCTGATCCAGTCTCACCCGTGACTAAGGTCACTTGATTTTTGGTAATCACATCCACAAGGGTATCCCGCATCTTATATGCAGGCAACGCCATTCTTTGAGTGATTCTTTCTTTCCATTGTGGAGTTTGAATTCTCTTTTCGTATGCTTCTTTAGCAGCAGAGATTTCTGTCTGCAGAAGCGGTTTCCTTGATTTCCGAAGAGTTTTGCTCAGAGCAGAAGATGAGATAGATATTTGGTCACGTGCGCGGCTTGTATCCAAAACCAATGGTCCAGGGTTTTCAATCACCAGAAGCACATTTTGTTCCAACCAATCCACTAACGAATAAATAAACCCATCACCGTAAATCTGGCATTCCTGTATATGGGCATGCAACGCCCGGAGCACTGCCTTCTTTATATAATTGGCCAATTTGAACGATGGATCTGTCACCACTATCTGGACCCCGGGCATCACGTGAGGATACTGTTCAGTATACACGAGTTTGACCAGGAGAATTTTAGAGTCAAGTCCTTTGACATTTAAAGAGATCAAGGCCACTGTATCTGTATGCAGGAGCTCCACCTGATTTGCACCAATTATCTCGATACCATTCAATTCCATTTGCCATAACTCAAACGAGTCTTCCAGTGAAGTCTGCAGATCCGTAACTGGTTGAGAATCAAAAACTGGAGGTATACCAATAGTCATATGGGTCAAAGCCACGGTCGTGCGCGACTCATTCTTCCCACACTGGACGTAAGTTTCCCACACCACATCTTTATCGTATCCTGATAACATTAGTCGTTGTAGCAAGTACTCAGTTTGAAGATCCTTAGAAATTTTCAAGGATACACTGGAATCTTCGTCCCGTTTGGCGAAGTATGCAGGAAGATCATCTTCTGGCACGTGAAACAAAAGCCATTCAAGGGCATCAACGAAAGTAGCCGTATGCAGTAAAGCTTCATCCACGTGAGAGGGACGGAAGCCAAGGCTGGAGAGATTAGAAGCCCATTTTTGCTTGTGTGTAGGATCGGGAGAATTATCGGACTCGATCCAGGAGATATGATGTTGGATAGAAGATTCAATGGAGTTGCGAAGATCAGAAGGAAAATCCACAAAGGGAGCGGCAGCCCAAGCTTTCTTGCCAATAGGAAACAGGAGCATGGAGACCGGGGGTGGGTCGTCGGAAGTAGGTTTTAGGTTTAGAGGTTTTCCCCCCGGGCCAGATTCCCTGGAACTATTATTGTGAGTAGCAGTAGCCCCAGTTTTGGCATTGGCCCCATTTTTGGTAATGACCCCGGTTTTGGTAATGACCCCGGTTTTGGTATTTCCCCCGGTTTTGGTATTTCCCCCAGTTTTCGCAGTGCCCGAACCAATCTCTACACTAATAGTCGGTTTCCGGACTTTCAGCTCCAGATTCTCCCGCACTTGGCGCTCCTTCTCCTTCTTCTCCAACGCCATAACCTTCTCTAAATGTACCTGGAACGGGTTAGCGTTATAATAACGATCATGTGCCACCCGATCCGCCCGAAAGAGCAGTTGTCGCCGAGCTTCCATTTCACCCCAAAAGTCCCGGAATATCACCGGTAACACCATCTTTAGGTTCTTCACGTGATTGAGCCGGTACATGGCATACGTGGCAGCAAAATGGCGGGCCTCATTGGTCGTTTCTCGAGGCAGAAGCACTTCCGGTTCGGGGCTCCACCGGATATGAATATCCTGGTTTGTTTTTGGGTTTTTCCAACTCAAATTGACCACGCCTACAAACCCTTTGGCGGTCTTTTTCATATCAAACACCACCTTGTTCCATTTCTGCTTTTGGCAATGCTCAATGAGGAGCGTGGCGGGTAATTTGCCTGTCCAGCCGAAATTGTCACCAATTGCAAGTCCCCGTTGGGGTTTGGCGGGTCCCGAATCGTCTGGAGACTCTTGTTTGGCATTCTTCTTTTTGCCCTTAGCTTTAGGATCTTTGGAGTCTTTGGCATCTTTGGCCAGTGGTGGTGGAGCCTGCTCTGGCTTTGATTTCTTGGCCATAGAAAGAAAGAAGAACAAGGAAGAAAGAATGAATGAGGGAGAGGAAGTGAGGAAGAGTGGTTGTTAAAATCAAAGGATGCGATGTGATAAGAGAGAGACGAGGAACGCACCGTAATAATCGCAAAAAAAACTATGACACGGACAGGAATCGAACCTGCAACCCTTTGATTTGGAATCAAAAGCTCTGCCATTGAGCCACCGCATCATTTCGCGGATGTTAGACTTGAGATTTACCTAATCTCGATACAGGATATGACGCATCACGTGCATCCTGATACGAACATTCCCCAACCCAGAGTTGC